>JAWNKY010001707.1:0-42656 GCA_035041765.1 Drosophila algonquin
TATTTGAAATATTCTTTTTTTCCCAAAAATTAATTCGTCCCTTTTGCTAACATATAATAAATAGCGTAAATCGTAAGCTCATATATGTAAGTATATACTGACTGAGTACCGGGTATAAAGTACAGCCGGCTCAGAACGTTCCACCTTGTTTTTTTTTAATTAAACAATTTTTTTAAATATTAAATTTTAATTTTAATTTAATTTCTGTAAAATCCAATTAATGTTACATTAAATACTTCAGGAGGTATGGGTTTTCTCCTACTAGATCGATCATTTCAACCACTGTATGGAGTTTAGCAGGACGACTTTATTGTCCAAGCTAAGGCAGATGTCAGAGTGCGCGCGAGAAGCGAAGCGATGCGAGATGCGATGAGCAAAGCGAGAAGATGGCAGAGTGAGAGCTGTGCGAGAAGCGAGCTACATTGATCTCTATTAGTCATTAATGTGAATGTGATAGTTTTTTCTCTCTTGGTACCATAGTAAAAATAGTTTTACTTCAATAATTACGTTTTCAATTTTATCTCCACGGATGTTTTTAAAACAAACGGTAATTAAAGCACAGAATGCAACAGAATGCAAGAAAACAATCGTACACTCTCAGAGAGTTGAAGCGATAAAGCAGGTTGCAAACTGCTTTCTCGCTTTGCTCTCGCTTTATCGCTTAAACTCGCAACTCGCTTCGCTCTCACTCTGACATCTTTCGTGCGATTGCACTTAAAAAAGCTTGCAGTGGTTTATCGCTCATTCTCGCTTCGCTCTCGCGCGCACTCTGACATCTACCTTAGGGTTTCTTGCTTTTATTTCAAGATTTGGATTCTTGACTGTTATACGCTTGAGTCTGTCCAGATTGATGCTCAGCGGTATGATATTGTTGTTGGTTTTTTTTGTTTGTACGTCAATCTACAAGCCATCTCTCCACAGTTAATTGATGGCGGGGTAGTTGGGCAATTGCCTTTACTGGGCTTCGAATCGATTACACTACTCGACAAAATTCAACTTTTTTTCCGCTGTGTCCAAAAATGACTTTTTCTGATAGATTTGGAGATTTAATTTTTTTTAAGAATTATGGATTTTTTTCATGGAGTAGTTTTTCTTTAAAGAATTTTTAAAGGATTTATTTTTTGTCACTGGTAGTGCTTTTATTTTTCACATAACTTAAGTTTCAAAGTCAAAATTTCTGGGAAAAATACCGAAAAAAATTATGAAATTTCAATTTGGAAGCTTAATATCTTCCAGACGTTAAGTTGCAGCTACAAAGTGTCTGAGTCGTATTTATAGCTGCATTTGTCAGATTTTTTTAACTGCAAAGTTTAATACAACCAGTTGTAAATTATGTGAAAAATAAAAGCACTACCTATGAAAAAAAAACACCAAATTTTTTTAAAATTCTTAAAAAAAAACTACTCCATGAAAAAAAAAACATTCTTTAAAAATTGTTAAACATCCAAATCTATCAGAAAAAGTCATTTTTGGCGACAGCGGAAAAGTCGTGTCGACTAATCGAATCGAGGTGTTGTCAGCAAACGTCGAGGTTGTAAAAGACGTAGACGATTAGTTCGAGAACGCTGACTTGGGGCACTCCAGCTTTGATAATGTGATCATTTGAAGTGCTTGTGTTTTGTAGACGTAGCTTTTCTATGTTGTATAAAAGTTCGTCTTGCCAGTCTCGTTGGAATGCTCGGCGGAAAAGAGACGATTTCGACGTGAATGGCAGTCGTACAGGTCGTACAGAATATCCGAGTGATCAGATGATAGTACAATATTCAAGTTGCTCAAAGGCAAAACGTATCTCTGACGTGATGCGTCTGGCATGCTCAATCGGTCCATGATTTTCTGGAAAGCTGAATTGCTGCGATGCTACTATGTTTCTAGTTTGGGTGTACTAATACCCAGCATAAGGGTATAGCTTTGAAAAACAAGTAAGTAGTAGTTTTTGTCCGCATGCCGATGGCTGCGTTTCGTCTATTCCTGGCGTAAGCATCAGCATTAAAAACGACTTCATCCAATTTTAGGGAAATTACCCAAATCTTGTGATATCATTAAAAAGCCAGCAGATGCGGATAGCCGCACACCTGGGGAGATCTATGATAACTTTTGGAGCTAATAGGTCTAAACCATGTGTATTACGGGGCTTTAGGTGCTTCGATGAATTTTAAGATTTCGCTTAGCCAAAATTTAATGAGTTCTGAAGGTAGTTTTTAAGTTTCACGCGATAACGATGGGATCACAAATATATTAATGGCAGGGTTAAAATGAAAACAATTTTTTTAAAAGGCTGCAAACGTACTAGCTCTTTCTTCACCATTGCGGGACCAACTGGCATTAGCACAATAAGCCCTCCACACTGGATGCTTTCGGCTGTTTGGTGACTGTCTCTCAATTTAGCGGCGTTGGGCGTCTACTTCCTCTTTTTTTTAGTTCCTTGGTGGGATTGCGTGTTGCATCTTTTAGCCGTTGCTCTGAAGATAGCGATCTGTACGACTACTATTGACGTCGCAATCGTCGCTTTTCCAGAACCAGTTGTTCAATTTCAATGTTATATCTCCTATGGTAGTCTTTCACAATCATTCCAGGTGGTGTTGAGATTTTTGCTGTTGTAACGAGTAGAAATTCCAGTGCATCAGCAGAGGAGTCGATGTCTTCCTCAATGTTGACCTGCAGGATTAGTTCAATGTGGGAATTTACATATTTCTTATATTTAACCCATTTGGATCTGTGCGTTGTAATCCTGTAAGGATGCTCTACGAACTCTGGGCATTGGATAAGATTTAGTGGAACAGGCGTTTGATCGGATGAACATATTAGATCACGTGGTTTTTGTCACTGCGAAGTCTATCAAATCTGGTATCTTTGTAGTGTTTGTCTTTCAATATGTCGGTCTACCTGGGGAAATATAGTCCAGGTAGTCGTTGCATAACTGATTTCCTTTGGGAGTCACAAGGCGAAATCCCCAGTGAGTATGTTTGACGTCGTAGTCTCCTGTAGAGAAATTGAGAAGTCCAGGAACTCACCTTCTGTGATTATAAAGTGAGGTGGGTAGTAGGTAGCGGCAATGGTGAAATTTCCATTATCAGATAGTATATTTTCAGATGTAGTGTTAGATAGTTTGTTGTAAACTTTTTATAAAAGTAATGTTTGAGGCGGTTTCTAATTAAGATATCTGTTCCACCGTGTGCTTTTTCATCCGGATGATCTATATTATAGAACAAATAACCCCTTATTTGAAGGATAGATATGTTTGTGAGGTAAGTCTCTGAAATAAGCATCACGTCGATGTGTTTGTCGTTCAGGAAGTGGGTTAATTCATGTTTTTGTTGCAAACGCCGTTGCAACAGAGATATTCTTAGGGGAGTTATTGGCTTTTCTAGTCCGGTTTTAAAGAACTCTTTTAAAGCAAAGGAAACTCTCGGTGTTTGCGGGACTAAATGAAGACCTACTTGCTTTTGTGAAGTATAAGTCAGGTGATTTGGGAAGTTACAAATTGTTTGTTCTTTTGAAAATCAAAAATAAAACTTAAATTTAACCGTTTAGCCGTTCTCTTGAACTGTCGCACTCTCGCTTGCATTGGGGCACGGGCTATTCCGCACGCCTGCCCTTGAATAGTCTTGACCTAGCACTTAGGTCTCGCACCTCATCTATCGCCTATTTCACATCGAATATATCTTCAATCGACATCGTTTTGAATCGATCTAATCCTGTATCGCTAAATCTCGTCACTATCGCTATTACATACGACTCTTTCGCTATTGTTCAATAAGCTATAAACCATACCCCCCGCAATAAACCATATTAAGCCGAACAATCGCCGACTTTCAATAATTAGAACGCAAAAATATCCTGCTCAAAAAGCTCAGTAGCTCAACTCTCTTGATCTATGATTTTATACCTTTCGGGATATATCGCACGTTCTTCAAGGACTAAAAGTAAGGGTCCGGTAACACTACTCAACAAAATTCAACTTTTTCTGATAGATTTTAAAATTTATATTTTTTTTAGAGAATTTTGGTATTTTTATGATTTAGTTTTTTTTTAAAGAAACATTTTTTTCGGGAAAAAATACTGCAACAAATTATGAAATTTGAAAGCTTTATATTTGCCAGACGTTAAGCTGCAGCTACAAAGTGTCTGGATCGGATTTATAGCTGCATTTGTCAGCGTTTCTGTCTGTAAAGTGTCTGCTAAGTTCAATACAACCATATATAAGAAAATTAAGTTATGTGAAAAATAGAAGCACTACCTCTGAAGAAAAATACCAAATTTTTAAAAAATTAAAAAAAAAAACTTAACCATAAAAAAAATCTATAATTCTTTAAAAATTTGAAATCTCCAAATCGATCAGATAAAGTCATTTTGGGCCAGCGGAAATGTCGTGTTGACTAGTGTAATTAAGGGTATTAATTTTTTTAATAAAAAATACCACATGAGAAACAGAAGTTGTGATATATCACAAGTAAGACAACTTTTGGGTAAGACAACTTTCAGTGCCGAAAATGCCCTTGCGAGGCTGACTTTCCACCTTTGACAATTGATATAAGTTTCTCCTCATAATAATTCATAATATTTTGATTTATTTAAATTGGCTTTAGACAGTAATTGTTGATCACATTTATTGCAAACTAAACTTCAATTGTCTCACCTTTGTCTAAGATAATTCAGTAACGTGCAAGTGCTCAGTAATTGTTGATCACATTTATTGCCAACTGAACTTCAATTGTCTTACCTGTGTCTAAAACCATTCAGTAACGAGCAAGTGCTCGGCGACGCTGTTGAATACCTAATCCATAACTCGTGGCTACCGGTTGTCATGGTATTTTGCAGTGGATAGTAGTTTGATACCACGTTTCTATCCTGTGATACCAGATATACAGCTCGATGATTTTGGGTCATGGCCACTGATTTTTGATGAAAAATTGATACATTTCTCCAGCTTTTTATGATTGGGGACTACAGGCCGGTAAACTGGAGTATACCTCAGCATAACCGGAAAGAACACCTTAAGGAAAGAAAATAATAGTCTTGAAAAGTCGACGAATTGGGATAGTACAGGGTTTCAATGTAACCACCATTCCAGCCTGCATCATGTAAGGATTCCGTTTGGTATCTTCGAACGGTTAAAATATTTTCATAACCCACTGTTTACCAACACATAGAGCCATCCAGCCATCAATAAGTACTACATTAAAACTGCAACAGAATTTAGACGAAAATAATGGAATATACTAGAAAATATAAAATACTTAATATTCGTCCCTGAAGGTCATGAGATGTATCATATGAAATCTATCGATCTTAGATGAAGAATATTTCAAAATTTAAGGCAATACAACATCTGGTTAAAAATAAATTTAATTTAACTTTTATTTTTAATTTCTAAAATAAAGTTGCGGAGTAACTTTTGAAATAAAAGTAAAAAAAGGTATTATTTCTGATTTTTTTTTTTAAATTATACTTAACTATTATTTCTGTTTTTTCAATAAGAAATTAAAAATTACAATTTAAACTTATTTTTATCATATAAATCTTGAATAGATATTTATTCTGATATCGCTAAATACGACTAAAATATGAATTTTGGTGTATTCTATTTTTCCGTAACATTTTTCCATCACATTGATTTATTTAGTTAAAATTTGCATGCATAATACTCTTTTACGGCCACGGCATTGACATTATTGACCACATTGATCGTATTGTCTTTGATCCGACTGTCGTCAGTTCAAAACCAACCCATTTTTACTTTCTTCTATGATATTATTCTATGAATTATATATCTAGTTTTAGTTAAAAAAATTTTGTTTTCGTTTTTAATATTTGAAGGAATTTACAAGGAAAAAAGATTTAAAAAGGAAAAATTAGTTTTTATTTTACATAAGACTGGTTTACAGTGCATTCCTCTATATTATTCAATACTAGCCATAAACTTTTAATTAAAACTTATATCAGAGTAAAAACCGCAAAATATTCGTAATATTAATTTAAATATCTCCAAACAAAAGATTAGATACTTGAAAATTCCTTTCATTTGCTTTTTTAAGCATTCTCACTTTTAAACTACTAAGTTTTTTGAGTAGCGTAGTTTGTGATATATTTAGTAAAAGTCGATGTAGATGGTCGATAAAAAAATGAGTATTGACTTTTGTTTGAATTTTACATAGCGACAACAACAAAAAACGAAGGGGAACGTCGTGAGTCGCAGTTGGGGCCACGACTCTACATTTATACCCGATGCACAGTCAGTATGGCCCACTTTCGGCAGAGGGAGCACACTTAACGATTAAAAGTGTGTGAAAGAGAGAGAACGAGTAAGCGCGTGATTTACTATCGCAGCCACTGAAATTTCATTTGTTCCGTCTGGGTATATTAATGATTCGATCTGATTCAGATTCAGGTTCTGCACACTGGTAGATATGGTCATTCTCTATGATACTACGTGGGGCCGGGACAAAATTTTAAAATACACTTTTAACAGTGTGTTTACTTTATAAAGTCGTGTTTTCTTCTGGGCGTTGCACACATCCACTTTTACCATATAATACCATATAAATATAATATACCCTTATACTCTTTGAGTACCGAGTATGCTTAGACGAATAGGATAATATTTCGAAAATAACCGACTAGAGAATTTCAGACTACTTTTTTTTTCTGGATGTAGCTGATATATGTATGCTCTAAGTGGATGTGTGTAACGTCCAGAAGGAAGCGTTTCCGACCCCATTAAGTATATATATTCTTGACAGCACCAATAGCCATGCCGATATAGCCATGTCTGTCTGTTCATCTTCCTGTCCGATGTCCGTCTTCTTTGACGCCTAGTTCTAAAGGTTGTTTTCAAATTTCACCACGCCCCCTTCGGCCCTCACGAAGAACGAAAATCGTCATATGTACTGACTGAATACCGGGTGTACAAATAGCCGCCCGATGCTGCGGCTCAGAACTTTTCTACTTATTTTTTTAATTTTGGAGCCTCAAGTCTAAAATAATAAGTGTGTAAATGGGTGATTATTACATTTCAAATAAAAATTGTTGAAAGGCGACGGGCGTATATACACCTGTTGCACCTTTTATGAAATCTCAAATATTGTACCTCTCTTGAATTCTTATTACCTTAAAAGAAGAACATATAGTTAAGTGTGTTTTTTTTTGGTACTCGTAATCGTACAAATCATTATTCTAATGGTACTCAGTGAAATCTTTGAACTTTATTTTATGATTTTTTTATTTAAATCATTATTAAATTTGTCCGAAATTTTCTACTCTATGAATATTTAAAAACAATTTTTTTTCCTGTAAATGTTTTATGCTCTAAAACCTTGACAAAAATACCCACAGTGGGCCGTGATTTATCAAGAATGAATTTCAAAGTTTCCTTTTCGTCCATAAAAAATATAAACATAATTTTTTGAATAAAATTATAACATTTGCTTAATTTGTTTGGCATAAGATTGGACATTATCGTCTAAATCTCGTGAAAAGCAGATTATTTTAAAATAATGGGAATTTTCACGGGCTGTAGAATTTCTGTTTGCCATTTTTACTTTGGTTTTTTTTTATCTGTGAAATAAATGCAATTTCTAAAGAATTTTACTAAGCATCCTCGTGGAATTCATATGGCATTCCTGGACATCAGAAGCTTGAGTTATCCTTGGGTGGAGGAGGAGAATATGGAAAGCCATTTACAAAGAAAAAAATAAATAAAAAAACAGAACCATTTCTGAACGCGAAACAGCTTCTGCACGTAAATTCTTGTAAATCGCGGTCCATCAGTGCTTTTTTTAACATGCATCGACATTTACTTTTTTCTGGTTCATGTAACTATTTCTTTTATTCCATTTTTAAATCAATAAAATAAATACAAATTTAATTAATGAACACTTTTTTCTATCTCTTTTCTATTTCTCCCGCAATTGTTCAACCAATCCACATTAAAAAAAATTAAAAAAAATTATGTACCTCATATATATGTGATATATTTCATATACGCTATACTCCTAATTAAACTTGTTTATCCAATGACAGACGTCGTTAAGTTGCGGTGATTAATACAGCTAATTACATATATAGCAATTATGTTTAACTAATTAATTCGCACTCGCTTTAATCAACCAAATCTAGTTGAAACCTGTCGCTCTGCGAAATAGGCTCTTCTTCCGGCAAAAATGCATAGTAAAGAAAGAGGCGCTGATGTACAATAGTAGAAAATATTATATATCTGCTGTGTGCATTTCATAAAAAAAAGTAATATACATTGCGTTATAAATTCGATTGAGAATAGTTTTCTGAATTCTATTGAAATAAATACACCTAAGCCACATAACTGTGTACATATACAGTAGCGGACAGTGAAATGTACGGTCAAAAACCACCAACCTTGAACCATCTATTAGATGGTGACCATGACCATTCCCGCCCACTTTAATGTCCTAATTTGCATCCATTGTTATATATTATTTTAGCTTCAAAAAAGCCATATTTGGAGAAATTAAACTTTTTGAATAAATCATAACACAATACAATAACTAAGTTGAAAAAAAACATTCCTGACTAATCTTGAGCGCTGGGAAGGAGCAGAATCGTCGTAGAAGATGAGAACGTCAGCATGCGGAAAAGCATGCTCCTTATCAGACGGTATGAAGTTTACCCTGAAATTTTTTTGGACCTGATCGCGCTTACCTACCCGTCAATTAGTGCCAGATACCCAATTCTATAATAAAGAAAACCTCACTAAACCATCCTGCTGCCTCCTTAGCACACCGTTCGTTTTAGGCACTCCTTTTTATAGCGTTCATCGGCTTTCCGGCGATCATTTGCCATACTTTCCCAACCAAACAGATTTATCTTAGATCCATTGAAAATATTTTTTCTGGCCAACGACCGTCAAGTCCTGTCTCTTGTAGAAGCCACCGTAAAAGTTTTCGGTACCAACCGACTGAACGTATTAATATCGTCTGGATTTTTTAACCAATTTTAGTCGCTAAAGCATCTAAGAATATGGTCCTACTTTGCTATTCTTTTGACGGGTCTTCCTCTTGCTTCCTGATGCGGATGATCAAACCACTATTTTCCAAATTCTTTATAAAATTAAAAAAAATAAATTAACAACTATTGAATGAATCTATACAATAAAAATGTTTCCTAACTGACTTTTAAAGTTTTTAATTCGCGCCACCACTGTCCGTTACTGTACATATTGTTACATGTTTGAGTGAATATACAAACCTATTAATATACGGTAAATCAAAAATATTTACGCACACCACATAACTTTTTTTTTTAGCAACCGGTTGCAAAAGTGCCCATTTATAAATATTTTGATCGAATATTTGATGTAGTAAGAATATTAAATAAATTACCACAAATATACATAAAAAGTAGATTTACATCTATCATTAGTAATCACCAATTACATTGTGTAATTCATCAAATGTTATAAAATACATATAATTAATTTATAATGAAATACAACAATATATTACAACGATATAAAACACATAGCACGATACACAAAGAAGAGAAGATAAAATGTAACTAAAACACAAGGAAAAAAGTATTGGAACTCTGTCCAGGCAATTCAAATTAGTGTTGGAATCTAAGTTGAAATAAAAAAAAAACAATTCCTAAAAATCAGTGAAACATATTTTTAAAAAATCCAGACTCATTTGCCAAGATCGTATTACAATATCATATATGTACCTGGAATCAATTGGTCAAACAAATCAAAAACATAAACATTTTTTTTTTTAGAATTGCAGTTTCATTTAGCATTGGCTAAAAAGAGACAAAATTTGATGAATATATCAGACAGCTTCATTAAAGTTATTGATATTCATGCGTATCAAATCGAATTCGCAAAGTTTACTTATATTACAATCAAAACAAATATGGAATATATAACTAGATTCATCCTTGAAGACCAGATCTAAATTATAAATTTTTTGGGTTAAAGTAATTTTGAGAATGGTTGTGTGCTCAAATATGTTTGATTCATTGTGCATGAATTCGTAATCTATTTATTTATTTTCCAATTTGAATGGCAAATGTATCACAAATATACATAATTATTATTCGCATGGCTAGAGATCTGGTAACTATGTATATGCATTCTACATATGTACAGTGGCGAGCATGCATGGATACATATTTATCACATTTTGTTCAATCAATATCAAACTCTATATGTCTCTCTATATCAAAGATTATAAACCTAATAATATACTGCGCTTAACTGAACTAATTTTGGTTTGTTCAAGTAAGAAAAATAAAATAATCTACATATGGGCATTTCCAGTACGGTCACGTCGAACCCGTTTAGAGTGAAAAAATTCACATTAAGTACATAATATGAATATAATTTTACTGCGTGAATGAAATTAAAGAAAATTAAAGAAACAATTATTTAACAAATGATTAACATTTTTGTCGTGACATATACATATGTATGTACATATGTATATGTGCATGTACAGTAGAGTGGGTCCATTTTGTTCGCTACCAAGCGGTTGTCAAAATCATAAACTACGTCGAATTGTAGGAAGGTTTGTCTAAGAAACCATAAGTCTAAAATCAATTTGATGCTCTACTTCAGTAAATTCATGTGGATTAAACTGTTTCCAGCCGCATTTAATTTAGCTTTGATATTTTTCGGCGCGACGACAAAGTGCAGGCACCTTTCAGCAATGAGTGGATGCGAGTCAAATGTCATACAGATGTTTTTTATCTTTCAAGTGACATAGCGTATGCGTTTTTAAATGGGCCGAGCATAACGATATCAGGAAAAGACAACATTGTTATGCCGTGTTTTACAGCCAAATCAAAAGATTCGATCGACAAATGTGATGAGTGGTTTTCGAGCAGTAAAAATTTGTTGATTGTGCATTTACGCCAGTGTGTTTAAAGAAATGTTGTATGTATTTAGAAAAATCTTACGATGTCATCCACCCTGAACCGTTGGCAATGCCGACTGCACTGTGTGAGGCATCATACTTCCTTAAAATGTAGTCTTGGAAGCAGTTAAATGGAGGAAACTATTGTCCGGTAGCGCTGACGGACAATGCCATAGTTACATACGAATAGGGCAAGATTTAGTCGACGACTAAAACTAAGCGGCTAATTTCTCAACATTTTGCATAAAAAATCATAAAGAAACATCAAAGCAATAAAAGTTACCTTGTTAAGTTTCAAAAATCGAGTGGCTCAAAATTTCAAACACCAATATTCACAAAATGGCCGCAAATAAGCTAAGCGATGCTAACTTTATGCAAAATTTCATTTTTATTTTGAAAGCTTGTTGTCACACGTGGATTCACAGAAATGTGTCACAGTTGTTCACTAGGAACAAAAAAAGATGGCGCTGGGTTGTGATTCCCCGTGACCCAAATTACCCCGACCTCACCTATGTGTGAGTGCGATGCAGTTAATGTTTGGATATAAGCAATAACAACACAACTATGTGCGTAAAAATTGGTTCTTAAGCGTTCTTACTGAGATACATTTTAGAGTGATCCGAATACGTTCGTACCGCCCATATAAGGTGCAGTGCTTACTATTTTTTTTTTTGAGTAATTCATTATTATTGACGTGATTATTTAATGAGTATTTATATGTTTCTTCTATTTATGCTTATTTCAGATAATAGTCATTCAAAATGCATCTCCGTAAATGTTTTATACTTATACCGCATTGTGGCAAGCTCCTTTGGATTTGTTTGTCTAAGATCATTACTCATTACTTAATTTAGTCGTGCTTCAGTTTCTTAAATATGTTTTATACTCGAAACGGTGGAAGAATTTCTATTGCTATAAATCCAGATATTAAGCAAATCCAAATAGGGACAAATTCAAAGTTGCCTTAATATTAAGAAGTTGCTAAAAAAAAGACCAATACAGGCCAAATGATTTACTTTGCGATCAAATTCGACATTTATACAAATGTGCAAACAGAAAAATTTTCGATTTTTTTATAGTCCTGTTTTCCATTTTTATTTTCTCCTGTAAGAAAGATGATTCTTGGTAAAAGTTTTTTTCACATCGTCTCTCTAAAAAGTCTACAACGAAAGTATAAATTAATTAATGGGAAAGTGTGAGGTAATAAAAGTTAGAAAACATATATGTAGAAAAATCGTGCTTTCGCGAACGGTCCTTAATTCAATTTTAAGAAAACCAATAGAAATAATTTATTGTGTAAATATTCGATAGAAAGTTACATCAATACGCCGTAAAAATATATTAGTTGCTTTAAAATATTTCGATCCACTTCGCAGATTTTTTCAAATTACTAGTGTAACGAAGTTCCTGTCTCAGGCCAGGGTACAGCCTCTTAGTGTGTCCAGGGCCCAGTCCTTATTCAGAAATATTTGTATATGGCGGTCAAAGTGGTGCGTGGTGCACACGTGGCTGGTGCAGAGCGGGATGTATAGATAGCGCAGGGCGGTGATACTTCCTTTGTGGCAGGGAGGTAAAATGAGGTTAGGGGACGCTCAATGGGAAGCGGGAAACACTGGTTTGGCAAGTCGCGTGGAGTCCGCGTACACGTTCGATAACTGGTGTTCCCAGGGATGAGGAATGCGTTACGGGAGGGAGTTACCACGGAGTACTATTCCCTAAGCTACGTTTTATTGTGAAGGATATGTCCTCACACTACCTCCTTCCTTCGAAGAACGTGAAGAGATGAAGAGCTGTGCGTTGCGTTGTCTTCGTCGTGGTTGTCGCCGTCGTTGCAGTGTTCGTGGAAGGCTTCGAGATCCGCCGGGCCGGTCGTTGCCGCCCTGGGTGTTGTAGGCGCTCTAGAGTCGGCGCTTTGTGCCGAGGTTTTGCGTTTCATGCCGGTGAGTAGTGTCGTTTCGGTGGTTTCACCTTGGGTGGACTCCTGGTTCGTTGGGCCGCTGTAGGCCATATCTGACATAGTTCATGCCCGCGGTCGTTGACATGCAGGAGACTCCTGGTTCGACGTTGATGATCCTTTCGGCCAAATTCCCTGCCTTGTTCCGTTGATTTGCAGGACACTCGTTGGTCGACGAGGCTCGTCTTAGCCAAGGTTCCTTCCCTGTGTCGTGGCTGTGCGAGGGACTCCTGGTTTGACCAAGGTCTGCCAAGGTCGCCGGGTTTTGTCGATGCATTGGGTTCGAGCTACGAAGCGAAGAGGTCCGAGGAGGAAGGATCGGTCGGGGCCGTAGTGCTTCGGGTCCCACTCGGGTGTAGGTTCTGAATGTGTGGTGATGATGTTGTCTAGTGTCGTTTTCTGTGCCCGTTTTTCTTGGTGTTGTAAATAGGGGGGACTAGACTGGAGTCGTCGTCGGAGGCATTGGGACGGTCGCGGCTCTGCCAAAATCTCTTGATAGGGTCGATGCTTGGTGATGGGTTTCGATCTGGAAAACTTGCCATGGATATGTCCTAGGATCACCGTCTGCTCACACTGCCTCTAGGAAGGTTGCGGGGGATGGGTGACGTAGTCCATGATTGTCTGGGTTGTATGCCTGGCACGGTCTCTACGAAGGTGGCGGGGGATGCGCGGCCGTTTTACGCCTCGGGGTCTCCTTTTGTGGAGTTATTGGTCTGTTGCCGGCGTAAGTTGCTCGGGGTCGATTTATCTGTCTGGTTTCATCGCTTAGAGGGGAGTCGTGGTACCGGGTGGTTTCGATTACGAAGCTGAGCTGTGTTAGCTCCGTGAGTGTATGGAAGTACTGCCTGCGTATGTATATCGGGTACTCTGGTCTGAGATTCTCTTATATAAGGTCCAGTTTCTGCTCCTGAGTGTACTTGGCGCAATGAATCATCAGCCGTAGGTCAATCATGTAGTCGCGGAAGGATTCCCCGGGCCTTGGTTCCCGGCTCCGGACTTTCCAAGCATTGAATGGATCTGAGGGGCAGAAAGAAGTCCAGAAATTCGTTGTGGAAATCGTCCCTGCATCTGGAAGGTTTGGAACCATCCTTCCGCCTTGCCCGTCAGGAGTCCTGAGGCAGCTGTTCTAGGCTCACTCCGTAGGATTCGACTCGCTCCTCCAGTCGCTCGATGAATGCCAATGGGTCGGTGTGGCCATCGAAGATAAGTCCCCATTTCCTGAGCTTGTCTGCCAGGAGGGAGAGAATACCCCGAAAAGGAACGTGGTGGGTGGCCGTCGTAGCCGGTTGACGTTTTAGCCGTTTTGTCTCGTTGTCCGCTGAAAAATCCTCGGCTCGTGCTGGGCAGATCTGGTATTAGCAGGCGTTGGGAGGCCCTCGAGATCGGTGCTCTTATTGAGGGGACTCTGTACTGCGATTCGTTGGCCCTTGGCACGTCGTGCTGTTCGTTGCCAGTAATTCTCATTGCCCGAATCCCGTGATTCGCCCCAGCGGTCACGATTCCCTAAGCTGCGTGTGTTGTAAAGGGTATGTCCCTTCGCAATAGATTAGGCCAAAGACGGCTTCAATTTCGCGTAGTTTCGGGACCACATGTCTAGTGCAACTGTTAAGAAAACTAATACTCGTTGAACCCCATCTTTTACACTAAACACAGAGCTAATGAACATCAAAAGCGTACGATGGTACGTTCGGGTCCCGCGGAAATGCAAGTAATGTACATATGTACAAGTATATCTATATATTTATACGTATTGCATTCTTAGTTGTGTAGTTTAAAGTCTGCATTATGAATTTGTGTATATTTGCCTTGTTATTTTGTTAATTTTTTATCACATATCCCAGTTAATGGATAAAAATAAATTAATTATGAATGAAAATGCACATAAAAAGTGGTTTCAAGCGGATCAATACCAGTTTCGTACCAGTATACATGTACAAGATAAAAATAAAATCTGCGAAAAACAAATATTTATTTACGAATTTCCAGTCGCGTCACTGGAGCAGTCGGCGGTGCCATTACACAGCAGACTGGGGCCAATCGCTATGTACCGGAAGCCATGCGTGGACAAGTAAATCAGGCCGTTGGCCAGGCAGCTATTAATGAGCTATCCAATGTTTTTTCCTCCAGATTTAAGTAATACAAGTAAGCCAAAAAGTTCTATAATAAAATAAGGTAGGAAACACCAGATGCAAGAATGGATCAGGAGATAGAAGAGCAACTTTAAATTCAGCTTATTCGTACAGAAGCACGTTTATACGATCTTATTTTGTTTCGAAACGTCGCTTCATTGTTCCAACTACAAAATTAATTGTACATGTAATTTTTCGATTATGCAGATTTTCTGTTCCTTGTTATTATTTTTCTTTTTTTATAAATTACTTTGATTTATATGGAATTTAAATATGTGTTTACAATGCATACTACGTACAGAAGAACTATGGTGTATTTATAAATTTAGGAGATAAAATAGTGACTCGCAAAAGTATAATATGATCGATAGTATGACATGTGTATAATAGAAACTGTTGTTCAGTATTTAATAATATACATACATATGTGTGTACATTAGGGTGGAGTGAAATTTTGTTTAAACGTTCCTCATTGGCATTAGGCTTTAGTTTTCTTATGTAACTCAGTAGGAAACATACCGATAAAAATGTTCTTCATGCATTTTAATGATTATTTTCGTGTATTTAGCAGGAAATTAAAGAAATAAAATGTGAAATAACAAAATTAATGAATGAATTTCCTCTTTCTTTTCCTATTTTCTCCTCGTCCTCTATTTTTTACAATAGTCTTAAGACCATCTCTTAAATATCACCTTTTAATCAGGTTAAAACTGTAAACGAGCCCGTAGTTAGAAGTTGACTTTTTTTGATGTCATATAAGGCTAGTGCGTATACTTCAATGAAGAGGGTGACCAGTTCTTTTAAGGATGGTATGGTTTAGCTGTTCTGATGTATGGACGCAGAATTCTATTCGCGCAAGTCAGCCAACGCGCATGTGAGAGGGTCCCAGGGTGTCTGCCCACTATGTTTTGTAAAACGGTGCCTGCAGAAACTGCGGAGCTCATTTCATAAAGATATTTTTGATCGCTGCTTATCAACTCACTTTCGATAATTTGACAATTGGAAATTTGACAGGTATGGCTTCTAGTGTCAAGTCAGGACATTAACGAGCATTTTGCCTGTTGCTATTAAAGCTATTAGAGCTGAAGTGATAATTTATTCGCATGTAACAAGCATGTTCAGTGTCCAGTGTTGACAGCATCACATCCAATTGCCACAAACAACGATATTCATATGATTTTTTAAAAACTTGACAATATTATTTTTTTCCAGCTGTGACAACTTTTCTTGAATCATGACCGATGTTTTCAGAGCCCAGCTCAGATATTAATGAGATTTGGCCTAAACTTGCGTTACGGACGTTAAGTTCGTATGCAAATTTGCTTGCTGAAATTGACACATCTGGCGTTCACTTTAGTATATTTTCATGAAATATTTTTAAATTCTGTTCTTTTAAACTTATTTAAAAATAAAAAGTTAACTGTTTTTGAAAACAATTTGAGCTTGCTTAAATTCCGCTTTGGACATTAAAAAAAAATGGAAGGCGAAGTCGAAAATGGAAGGCTTATGTGTATTTGACAATTTTTTTGTGATTTTCGCATAATAAGCAATAATAATATTTGGATATTATACAAGAAATGAAGTCGAAAAAAACATACTTTTCATCTGTTACGGACGTTTCGTTACACTTTTTCATATTAGTTTTCTAGCAGGCAGTCGAAGTTAGTCGACGAATTGTTTGTCGAAAAAGAATTTCATTTACACACCAACGAGTGCGAACGTTTTGTCAAACAGTCATTCGTAGAAAATGTTCAGCGGACGTTTGCAAAACAGTAATTGCCTTTATGGCTATACATATTTTTAATGTTTGTTCCGCATATTATTGTTCTTGTATGACTTACTTTTTGCCTGCCACAGGCGGGATCATTTTGCAGGCAATATATAAATTCGCTTAAAAATTGTTTTGACATTCCGGCCACGTGTTGTTGCTACCAAAATTTTTCCCCACTGAAGTTTTGTGAGAACATTACCATCCACATGCGAATTTGTTCGCGCGAACACAGCCAAGATAGAATTGTATCTATCTGTGTCAAACGAAACATCGAAGATGAAATGTGGACGCAAACACTACCGAAAATTTCGTCGAATCGAACATGTTCGTCGAACAAATTCCACTGTAGATACCCAGCTTAAGTAAGCTTTTAGAGAGACTTTGAGGACAAAATTTGTTTCTTACTATTTTTTATTTTTATTTTCTTATATGAGAAAACAGTAAAGGAAAACATGAAAAATACGGAAAGAATTAACTTTTGCTTATTTTAATAGGTTTACAGCTCAAAGTTAATGAAGTTAAATTAGCTGGGTTTCGCATATACATATTTAGAAATAATATCTTGACATCTGCATATCTCTTCTTGAGAAGTTTTATTTTATTCTCTTCATCTGATTTCAAAGATTCACTGGAAGAAGTCTCTAATTAATAACTCATATTTTTAATGGATACCATTTTACTACCTATTTCGTGGTAGTTTCGCTTTCGGATTTGATAACGTTGAATAGATTTCGTCGTACTTGTATCCACATTACCAAAGTACATTTTCCGCAAACTTCGTTGGTCCGTTAAAAATATTTCTTATGACGGAGGTTATTTTAAAGTGAATTTACATTCTGCTTTGGAAGCACACTTATGTACTTGAATTGATGTCAACCAATTTTGAAAAACGAATCTTTTTAGAACGTCTGCTTTTTGGTGTCTGCACGTAAGTTCTTTGCATTTTTGTAATTATTGCGATATAAAACCAACCTATTGACATATTTTTCTTAAGTAATTGATGCTGTTTTCCAAATTTGTTCCATGACAGTAGAAATTACTTTGTATATGTATAATATGTATTTCTTTCAATGCGGGGTCTTTCATATTACTTAACTATAGAAAATCCAGCCTTTTCCACAAATAATGTTTAATAACATCACAATAAGTTTGTGAAACAATTCCAGATAGTTTATTGAGGTTGCCAAATAAAAGGCAGCGCCCATTTTTTCGAGTTTTAGGAATTTCCTACTTTCTGCACTTCCCTTCGGCAGTAATGTTATATTTATTTAGTTTGATTGACGAATTGTATCTGTGTATATCAGATATCAAATCCCAATCACCTTGACGGTTGAAATATGTATATATAAAATAAATATATAATAAATATACATACATATATGTACATATATAAATATATATAAATAAAAAAAAAAATTAATATGCAATTTTTTTTTCGACTTTTTAAAAGCTTTATATCTTTTAGACGTTAAGCTGCAGCTACATAGTGTATGGGTCAGATTTATAGATGCATTTGTCAGATTTTCAGAACTGCAAAGTTCAATACAACCAGTTATAAGAAACTTAAGTTATGTGAGAAATAGAAGCACTACATCTGGAAAAAATATGACAAATTTGAAAAACTTCTTTAAAAAAAAACCTAAACCTAGAAAAAAAACCATAATTCTTTAAAAAAGTTTAAACCTCCAAATCTATCAGAAAAAGTCATTTTGGGCGACAGCATTTTGATTTATTTTCTGTTTTTGGCGGTTGATATAATGTGTGTGTGTCCGTTCGTCCATATTGATGAGCGCATATATCTTTGAATCTAAAAAAGCTAGAGAAAACAGATTTTGTATCCAGAATCTTGCGATATCATACTGTTACAAGTGTATCAGCTATTCTCCGCTTATCGCACATTTTTGCGATTACGATTTCGGTAAAACTCGTGCAAATTGAAATTTGTGTGCTCTGGTTTTCTCCACTTTATCGATAGTGATTCATTTCCCAATTCATTTCTTTTGCAACTTTAAATATTTAAGTTCAATATGTCTTCGTGTTGGCAATAGCAGCAATATATAAAACCAAAAGAAAACGATATTTTTCGTGAATTAATGAACACTTTAATGACATCTTTAACCCATGCCAAATAATGATATCGATATTTTATCTGTCAAAGGGAATTCGCCATTTGTTGATGTTTTGGTTTATTTGGGTAGGGTACAATTTCAGGTGTCAATAGAAACAAATTAATTGAATACCTAAATATAAACCTAAAATATAACCATATATGTATGTATATTTTTTATTCCTGCTCATACAAATTTGTATCTATGTGCTATGCGCAATTCCTTTCCGAAATCGCTAGCTTATTAGTAACCGGTTTTAAATCGTAAGAATCGTATCCTCCAGGATAGTGTCGTATTTGCATCCCACGCTATTGTGTTTGCCGAGACCTGGTTACAGCCGGATATTCTTAGTTCCGAAGTTTTGGCAGGTCGGAAAGGATCGTTCGTCTCGACGTGCAGGAGGGGTTCTAATTGCTGTGGACTCAAACTTCACGTCGGAACTTTTCACAGTCCAGATCCAGCAGGAACTGGAATATCTGTGTGTAAGACTGATTCTTCCCGCTTTCTCAGTTTTCATAACTTGTTCGTATATTTCACCTTCTTCGGATATCGCAATTTACGAGCAGCATTTGTCCGCCTTAACCGCTTTTTCTTCCTCGCTATCTGACAAAGACCACATAATAGTTCTTGATGACTTCAACTTGCCAGGAATTGTTTGGTCTTCGGTAAATTAGTCTAATAGCCTGGTACCCATGTCACGACATGACTTTGTTGACGGCTTGATTGACCTGTCTCTGTCTCAAGTTAACCATGTTAAAAACTCCTTGGGTCGATTTCTTGATCTGTGCTTTGTAACGGATCCGACCTTAGCGTTTTTAACTCGAGTCCCCCCGCTCACTATACCTGAAGATGCAAAAGTGGATACATTGACCTTTTTTGATAAAACTAAAAACTCTAACTGAACCCAATCTCTTTTATTTAAATAATTCTTTTATTTCGTTTTCATATAATTAAGGAATATATAACAAAAAAAATCACAAGGATTGAGTCATTTTTGAAGATTTTGCAGGCTTTTAAACTGAAAAGTGATGAACATGTATCCATGCATGCTCGCCACTGTATGTATGCGGATGATGTTAAGCTCTGTGTCCAGTATAAGGACATTTCTTTTCAATCCAGGTTGCAATCCGATCTCGATAGATTTCAGTCTTGGTGTTGTGCAAGTTTCATTAAACCTTAATGCTTCAAAATGTAAAGTAAATGACTTTTCATCGCTCCAGCACCTTTCTGGTTCCTTAAACCCTTTGTGGTGGTTCTCTTGAGAGAATTACCCGGGTTGATGATCTTGGTGTTCCATTAGATCCCAAGTTAAAGTTTTCAGAACACATGGTGAATAAGGCCATGGGCGTGCTTGGGTTTATAAAGAGGTGGTCAAAGGAATTCGACGACCCCTATATAACAAAGACTCTCTACACCTCTCTGGTTCGTCCGATTTTAGAATACTGCTCTTGTGTACGGTGCCTTCAGTACAACGTACACCAGGACGATGTGGAATCAGTTCAGAAAAACTTTTTACTTTTCGCTCTTCGCGGCCTCAGCTAGGATGCAGGTGTGAGACTGCCGTCTTGCTCTAATAGATTGCTTTTAATAAACCTTCCAACCTTAGCTAATCGTAGGAAAGTGCTTGGTGTGATTTTTGTGCACAACTTGATCAAGGGTGACGTAGATAGCCCTGACCTATTGAGCCGCATAAACTTTAAGATTCCTATTAGAAGCACTAGGAATTATACACCGTTGTTTCTTCCGCTTTGTAGATCCAATTATTCCTAGCATGAACCATTTAGGGTCCTATGCTCGGATTATAATTCCCTCTACCATATTATATCTATCACTAACTCCCTTCCTAGTCTTAAATTACTGATACTCTTATATCTTTCCCGTAATTAGTAATTACTTAATTTCTTTAGTTAGATTAGTTCTACTTTTCCTCGAACACTAACACCTATCTTTTCTGCATGTCCGCGATCGGTTCGATTAACGAGTCGTAAAGTAAATCTATCGACTAGAATCTAAAGAATTTATGATTAATCGTTTCAAATTTAAACCTTCGATGATCACGTATTGTACTACGCGTCATCTTCGGCCGGTTGGAGAGAATCTGCATCACTTTCTTCTGGAAATGATTGAGCATGGTCTACATCTTATTTTAGCAATCGAATCAATAATTTGGTTAATTTACGTAGCTGACCCTCTCGTAGCTCAATTTTCATTTTGCAGTGATTGTACCTAATTCTTAATGGTGAGGTTTCGATTGATTTTCTTTCACTGTTCATGCAGGGAATCAGCTTTGTCTAGCTATGCCTCTTTTTAAGAACTTTCTATTGGAATCTGTGTACCAAACAGGAAAAAATTTGCAATGCAACCACGAACTGAGCTTATACCGGCAGTAAAATCTATTAATAAACATTTACAAGTTTTACTCAAGATTTATTCGTGATACATCATTTTATTATAACCACATTTGATTCATTTCAACCTAGAACGGGTTCAACAAGAAACAGTAAGACAAATTGACAAATTACCATTTATAGCCATCGAATATCTATTTTTAAAACGAAATATTAAAAATTTCAACGTTTTGTTATTGTTGTAATGCTTTATAACTAAAGTTTAGCTATTGCAGAAATAAAAAATCATAATTTTTAGTTGTCAATGTTTAAACATAGCTTTCGAATGATCCTGTAGCAGGATTATTGTAATATTTTGTGTAATATTTTGATTCAAAAAAACGTTTTGATAGGCAAACCATAATTTTGTTCATAAAAATAGTTCTGTGCAAAACATCAATCAAGCCAGATAGAGCAGAGTTTAATAAAGTAAAACTGACTTTAATAAAAGGTCCTTTTTGAGGAAATTAATTTCTTCTTCTTATAAATATTTATTGGTACACTGGAATGAACATTTTTTTTAATTGTATAATTTGGGGAAAAAATTGTTTTCTTATTAGGCAACAAAATTGAACATTTTATTTACGCTTCGAAACAAACCGACTTTTTTTTATAGATTTCGGGTTCTATATTTTTTTTAATGAAATTTGTTTTTTTATGGTGTTTTTTTTTTATAAAAAATGTTTTTTTTTAGGGTTTTTCACATAATTTAAGTACCTTACAAGTATTGAATTTTACACCTCTAAAAAACTGATAAAAGCCGCTATAAATCGGACCCAAACACTTTGTAGCTTTAGCTTACCGTCTTGAAAATATTAAGCTTTGAAATGCAATATTAATTTTTCGGTTTTTTTTTTTCAAAGTATTTACTTAAAAATCTCAGTAAAGGTAAAACAAAAATGTTTCTTGTGCTTTTTTTTCTTGTATACGATAAATAGCTTAGGTGCAGCGTTTCACCAAACATCCTAAAATCACTTTGTACGGTTTTGTACCACACAAATGATCAATTTTACTTTTAAAAGCTTACAACATCCTAGACGGTATGCTGTGCTATGAAGTGTTTGGGTCCGATTTAGAGATGCACTTATCAGCTTTTGATAATTGCGAAATTCAATACAACCAGATGTAAGATACTACATTTCTGTGAACCAAATAAGCTCTCTAAAAAAATATAGATTTCCAAAGAACAGCTGATATTCCGGTTAGGACTAAGCAGATTGAGAAGAAAACTATGCGCAACACAAACAAGAGATATGCAAACGAAAAATTCATCCAATTTGCTTGAAATTCTTAAGGGTTTTTGAGGTCGACAATTTGAATTTCGAATTTTAAGTATGTTTCGCGGTGTTCAAATGCAGTCTATATCATAAGAGTGCTGTCCCCAAAACTGCAACATAAACATTGCCTGAACATAAGCATTAGTTTGCGCCCTATTTTTTCATAACTAATGCTTTCATCGGAATTCAATATGCGACGAGGGGGTGATATTAACAGAAAATACAGTAAAATTCTTTATTTGGTTTTTAGTTCGTTCATACATTGCGTGGTTAGCTCCATGTTGTAATTTTTTAGTATGCTTAACTGGGGGTTTTTTATTTTCAATTTTGAACGCTATTTTGATTTTTCTCCAATATTGGCAAGTTTGTACATTTTTTAACCATCCTTGTGCAGATTAAGGTTCATATTTTGCATAGACTCCAACATTTTACTTCATTCTCCATTATCACTATTTTTACGTGTCGCACTGTAGTAAATTTACATTTATTTATTTTTAGATAATGTAATTTATTTGTACAGTAGTAAGATTTTTTGCAAAAAATTTACATAAACTGTCAATCAGCACTACTTTCTTTATTGTTTACCAATACAATTTCCTACTACGAAATATACACATTTCCCAACAATGAGCAGGAAATAGTTACCGAATATATACATATTATAAACTTTCAACCTGCCCTTAATTTCTTAACATGCAAGTGCATTCAAAAAAATATATGGGTCGTTAAAAATGCTCACCAATATTGAATAATTCTGAAAAACAACTATGATAAGTGAGTGTACCAATATTAATTTAGATTAGGTAGTACTTGAACCTATTATGATATTGTACTTGTATGTTGCCACATGTGTATATTTTGTAACGTGGGTATTGCCCTTGTTTATACTTCGTATCTTAATTGGAAAACCTTCGAAAAATAAAGGTACTTCGTATTGATAATTGGTATTCTAGTAATTATGTATGTAAACAATAAATTATTTGAAATATGAAAATATTCATTTTATGTCAAAAATAACATAAAATATGTTCAACAGTTTAACAAAAATTGGATACAATAAAATCGGCATTGAAACTATTCACTGTTTTATTGATAAAGTGTATTAAATGCCATTCAAAAATGTACCTTTTTCGATATCTCCAATTTGATGTTCAATTCAGTTTGGATTTGCCCATAATTATTTTCACATGTATACATATTAAAAGGAGAAGAAATTAACTTTAGTTGATGTTTATTAAAGAAAGTATCTACGCCTTTATTTATACTTAAAGAAATGCATATAAAATTAGATGTGTTGAATATTTAGCATCAAAAATATACAAATAAAAGAAAAAAAAAGTGTTATAAATAAATATATTTAATATACATATGTTAAAAGAGCAAAAACTGAATTTCATTACAATTAGGTATATTAACCATCAACGGTTTTTAAAAATATAATAATGGTAGGATAGTTGATTTTCCTACCTTTTAAACCTCTCACCATCAATTTTATCAGAGAGTAAAGATAACATGACTACAGATTCGGTGTCCTCAACAATTTGTATTTTACTTGACAATATTGTGTGTTTATTTATACTTAATTACTACAAATATAAGCACACGAATGCTGTCCATCTGGTGAGTTGAATTTTGGTAAGGCGGTGCTTGTATAAAAGAAATCATTTCTCTTGATGTTGTTTTCGCTAAACTTTTCGTAACCTTTTTTTGTTTTACCTTTCACAGCCGTCCTGTCATGAACGTTCCGCCAAAACTACCAGACCGACCATCCTACTATGGTAATAGCACCAACGGTCGGCAATACTGAGACGACTGAAAGGATTCGCACATGAATTCCTCCTCCACATTGTATTATTGTTTATAAGTATTTTTACAGGTCTCAGATATACTGAGTATGATATGAGCCATTGCGCAGTTTAAAATTGTATAAATTTATATGTACATTTGATGGTCTGAAATAACGTATCTTATTTAAATATAATCTTTTCCCGGCTTGTCAATTCTTTTAAAATAAAAAGTATTTGCCTCAAATATTTTAAGTTTTTTAATTTTTTAGCACATAAACATGTCCGGAGAAGTTGTATTTTGATTGAATTTTCAATTACAATTTTGAAAAAAAAACAACGAATAACAGTGTGTTAATCAGAAGTTCCTCCCGCCGTATAAGACGGACCGGCAGGGTCCCGCCCCCGCAAGAACCGTAAGGCCATACGGAGCAACAGGAAGTTGCCGGGGATGCGACACTTAAGCCCGCGAGTGGACGGCGGCTATATTTGGTTATATTGTTCGATTTTTTTTAGAGTTTTGTTTTAGAAGCCGTGGTAGTAGTAAGCGTGGCTTAGTAAGCGAAAACAAGAACTGTTATAGCGTTCTTTGGACAACTCCGACGGCCTGCGTATAATGATATGCAATTTTTTTTTTTTTTTTGTGGAACATCTGAATTACATTTTGCCGAAAGCTTATGCCATGTTTGCCTTTGTTACGCGCAACTCATCCCAGTTCAACGATCCATACACGAGGTTAAGTCTATATTCTTTCCTGGTACGCTCGCGCCTTGAATATGCTTCACTGGTTTGGAACCCTACTGGGGTTGGTCAGATTGCGCGCATCGAGAGATTGCAGAGGAAGTTTTTGAAGTTTGCACTCCGGCCCTTGCAGTTTGCAGTCCCATTGCCATCCTATGAGTGCAGATGTCGCCTTGTGCATCTCTCCTCTCTCGAGGATCGTAGGACCATTGCGGCTCAAATCTTTGTTTATGACTTGGTAGTGGGGAATATTGATTGCCCTGACCTGTTTAATAGGATTGGCTTCAATACGCCTGCCAGGAGCCTTAGGGACCACGCACTCTTTGCTATTGATCTCCACCGGAGCAATTACGGAAGTAAAGAACCTATATGTAGGGCTCTTCGCCAGTATAATGCGCAGCCAGCTGGGATGCGGTTCGACTTCTGCCATGGGAAATCAGCCGTTAGACGATTGCTGTCTGATTTTTTCATGTTTCATTGTCAATTGTTTTTTTGTTGATTTCTTTCTATTATTTAAGATAGATGTAAGTTAGTTTAGCCAGTTAAGGTTCAACCGTTGGCCAATAAATAAATAAATAAATGCTTCGCGTTCGCCGACTATTTTTCACAGAGACAAGAATCAAGCCGGTACTGCAATATAAGCAGTAAGAACTAAGAACGTGAGTGTTAGTGCGTGTGCACTGAGAGGGCGATTTACAAGAGCTTGACAATAGATAACTTAAGAGCATAAGATAAGAGATATTCGATATAAGATGATTTAAATGTCTTAAGAGCCACTGATGGCTGCTGCTCAGAAGACACTACCCCCCGTTGAAAGATTAGGACTTTTAACAGAATCCTCAACGGGAAAGCCGCACAGCTTGTTGGCAGCTCGACGTAAGTTTCCAAATAGTGTCCGCAGGATGGCATTCGCACAACCTCTTCTGATCTAACGATGACTTAGATCACCCGTGCTAAGGGCCACTTCAACAGCGGCAAGTTTTCGTCTTTGATGCAGACCACGTTGTATTAAGCACATAAGAGTGGGTCAATTTTTATACCCGGTACTCGAAGAGTATAGGGGTATTTTAGATTTGTCGTAATAGTGGATGTGTGTAACACCCAGTAAAAATCGTTTCCGACCCCATAAATTATATATATTCTTGATCAGCATCAATAGCCGAGTCGATATAGTCATGTTTGTCTGTCCGTCCGTCTTCATTAGCGCCTAGATCTCATAGACTATAAAAGCTAGAGCAACCAAGTTTTGTATACAGACTCGTGTGATATTACACTGTTACACATTTTTTTTTGTGATACTACGAGAAAACTAAAAACGCTGAATCATAGAGGATGACTATATTTATCAGAGTGTTTAATCTGAATCAGATCACATCATTAATATAGCCACAATGAAGAAAACCATATCGAAAGGTTTCCTCTCGTTCTCTCTCACACGCCACCCCGTCTGCTGTGCGTGTTCGTCTTTTTTGACGCTTAGTTCTCAGATACTATAAGAGCTAGAGTCACCAAACTTTCTATCCAAGTTTCTGTGATATCAATTCCGCCCCCTACAAAAAACGAAAATCTGTGGAATCCACAATTTTTAAGATATGAGAAAACCAAAAACGCAGAATCATGAAAAAAACCGTACCTACCAGATTGCCCAATCTGAATAAATTTCATGCACACACTTCCACGACATATACATATACATATGTATGTACATATACATATTTATGTGTAGATGTAGAAATTTAGAAGACTGATGTAAAAAAAAATGTCAACAAAAATGGAAACAGATAACATCTAATATATAAAAATTTCCCAAAGGCTTAAATTTAAATTTTGGTCATTGAGGTTCCGCTAGCCTGTAACTTCAATTTTCTTTTATGAAGGTGTGGATCTCTCCTTCGATCAAGGCGGAAGACGGTCCACTTGTTCTGATAAATGCTTAGAATCTGACCCTGGAGACAGCGGACTGGGCTATCACAAGGATGATAGTGCGTGACAAGGGGAACGACAAGGAACTGTGGATTATCATTGCCCAGAACACAGCCTTGCAAAGCTCCTTGCAGCAAGCTGCCGCATATCATATGGGCACCCTTGCGGTAGTAGTGCCGCGAAGACCCAGGTCTGCTAGAAAGTATGAAGCTGTCGCAGATTAATCTGCATCATTCAAGTGTACTATGGGCGGACTTGCCGCAATTTATGGACGAGAAGATGGCAGACGTGGCTCTCAGCCAAGAGCCCTGGATTGTAGGTGAAAGGGTAAGGGGTTTGAGCAGTCGCGGATATCATCTTCTCACAATACAACCTGCAGGTAAGCCAAGAACCTGTATCGTGTTAAGGACCGACCTAAGTGACGCCAACGCCATCACTCCCTCTGGGGAAACACGCGCACGAACTCTAGGAAAAAGTGTAAGGAAGTTCCTGTCTCAGGCCGGGATACAGCCTCTTAGTCTGTCCAGGGCCCAGTCCCTATACAGAAATATTTGTATATGGCGACCACAAAGTGGGATCGGAGAGGAGTGTGCGGGGAGCGGGGCTCGCCCCCATCGGATGAAAAAACGTGCTTAAGCCGGCCCCGTGGTGCGGAGCGGGGTTTATAGGTCCTGGCTAGCGAGCGTGGTGATGGAAGGAAGGGAGGGAAAATTAGGTTAGGGGACACTTAACGGGAAGTGGAAACACCGGTCAGGCAAGCTGCGTGGAGTCCGCGTACACGTTCGATAACTGGTGTCTCCAGGGATGAGGAATGCGTTACGGGTGAGAGTAACTACGGGAAGTGGATCTCAGTTCGTGGAGTTCGTAGCATACGCGTACAACTCAACTGAGTCCCCGGCATACAGAGGGAGACACAAAAATTGTTACAACAATAGAGGGGGAGGGATGAAATCGAGGGCTTTGCACGTTGACGGTGGTTTTGTAATCATGGGTAAAGGTACATGTGTGCGACTTAGAATAAGGTTTTGCTGTATAATACGTTTATTTGCCTGCCTCACCCAGATGAAATGAAAGCCGTCATTAGATCCTGTCTAGGATTTTCTGTTTCGCTATTTTTCGGTACGACGCAAGGATTGGATGATCTCTGCAGCGTAGGAGCTCACGGCATCCCAATTGTTGTAAGAGCTAAGTAGGATATCCATTGAGTCATTGACATTTCTAAATGCAATATCATGACTTTTCATCGCAAAAAGCCATACCTTTTCGATAACTCAATCAATAACATTATCCTACAACGCCTGTTCAAAGTTAACGACTTGGGCATTACCTTTGGAGCTCTGCCATGGAGTTCTCTTCCTCCACAAGCTTCTCTCTGGTGAGGTCGAATCGACTGCCCTCATCAGCCTTATTAGTATTGCTGTCCCTTCCCGCCCGACTAGGCATTACTTTGCTCTTCATCTCCAACTATTTCTTTCTAACTTCTCTGATTACACTAGTCAACACGACTTTTCCGCTGTCGCCCAAAATTACTTTTTCTGATAGGTTTGGATGTTTACACATTTTTAAAGAACCTTTTTTTTCCAGGTTTAGTTTTTTTAAGAATTTTTTAAAAGTCTGGTATTTTTTCAGAGGTATTATGGGTCGATTGAAGCTAAAAATCCGACTCAGACACTGTGTAGCTGCAACTTGACGTCTGGAAGATATTAAGCTTCCTGTTAGAGGTAGATATCGAATATATCACCTGTATTCCAATATTTAAATTAATAAGGCAATAATTTGGGTTTACTAAAATTCATCAAGTAATGCTTTATTGTTTGTTGGTGATCGGAGCTGCACTGTACTTCTTCATCATAGCGGCCCCGCTGCAGCGGCCGAAAGCTCTGATCTCAAGAAAGAGCGCAAGCAGATATAATCAGAGCGCGAGCTTTACCGGGGAGAGCGCTTATGGCGGCAGATAACATACAAGGCAAAGCAAACAAACAATTGTGCTCGATGGCATTTACTTTAATTTAATTTACGTCGTTCTGCTCCGAACATCCTCCCCCCGATGAAAGAACATGGCTTTCAACTGATCCAAAATCGACGGGCAGGACGGCTAGCTTTGCAACGGCTCTCTTCATTAGACCAGTCGCTGTTCGAACCATTGCGACTCTGATGATTCCATCCTTGCCTGGTATGGCCTCCTCGACACGGCCAAGAAGTCATTTGAGGGGTGGCAAGTTTTCATCCTTTAAGAGGACGACGCTTCCAATCCTTATGTTTGACGTAGAGTCTCTCCACTTGCTCCTCTTTTGCAACAAAGACAGATACTCCATGCTCCACTTTCGCCAGAAGTTCTGTTGCATTTGAGCCACCTGCTGCCAACGATTTAGACGGCTAGCGTTGAGATGTGGGATGTACGGTTCTGGAAACGTTGTGAAGCTCGAGTATTTTAGAAAGTCAGCTGGAGTAAGCACATCTAGACTGTCAGGGTCTTCTGAAATTGGATAAAGTGGTCCAGAGTTAAGAATAGCAGAAATCTTATATACGAGACTGCGAAGATCTTCAAGAGTCAGCACTGTTGCGCCAACGACTCGATAGTAGTGGTGTTTTGCCGACTTGACAGCCGCTTCCCATAGCCCGCCAAAGTGAGGAGAACGAAGAGGGATAAATTTCCAGTCGATTCCATCGTTTAGACAAGATGAAGCGATGACGGAGACGGTTGGCTCGCTCTTGAAAAGCTCCTTGAGCTCCAGCAGCTCATTTCTTGCACCCACGAAATTGGTTGCGTTATCCGTCCACAAGGTCCGCGGCTTGCCCCTTAGGCTGATGAAGCGTCTTTACGCTGCGAAGAATGAGGCTGTAGTTAGATCCTTGACGACCTCCAAATGCGTTGCCTTTGTTGAAAAACAAACAAATATTGCAATGTAGCATTTGCAGGGTGGCCTGTTTCGCACATCAGCCTTATGATAGAAAGGCCCACAAAAATCGATTCCAGTCGTGTGGAATGCGGGGTTCGGTCGGACGCGATCCGTTGGCAAGTCTCCCATCACGTGCTCAGCCAAGCTTGGCTTTGCCCGAAAGCACCGTACGCATTTGCTTGTGACGCTTGCAACTAATTTTCGCCCTCCAACGGGTCAATATTTTTGACGAAGCGATGCAAGTAAAGCCTGTGGACCAGCATGCACAAAAACCTTTCATGATAGAAAGTTATAATTGCCTTCGTAACCGGATGACCCTTTGGCAGCAATATGCTTTGCAATGGATGCTTTGCATCGTAAACCATATTTGAATTTTGTAGCTTTCCGCCTACACGAAGCAGTCCGTCACCACCGAGCATCGGACGCAATGAAAGCAACTTGCTCTTGGCAGGAAGTGCCCTGTTGGCTTTGAGTGCAGCGAGCTCCTCAGCGAAATTAACTTGCTGGATACTCTTTATCAAAAGACTAGTGCCGCCGGTAAGGTCCTGCACAGTGAGCATGGCACCAGAGCGAACGTACTCCTTGCTTCGAAGGGAGATAAAACGATAAATATATCCAAAGACATGTTGTAGCTTGCCAAACGAGTTTGTGTACTTGCTGTCACATGAGAGGTCCTTTACACATGATCCAACCAATGCATTCTGTCGGCGCTCCGGTAGGTCTACAATTTGTGGAGCTTGGGTAGGCCATTCTGAGGAGTCCGATAAAAGGTATGATGGTCCATTTAGCCACAATTCCAAATCCAAGAGCTCCTCTGGAGAGCATCCCCTCGACACGACATCTGCTGGGTTAAGATCCGTTGGAACGTGATGCCACTTCATTTCCTTGGTCAATTCCTGGATCTGCGCAATTCTGTTGGAGACAAAAACGTTAAAGTTTGATGGGGCCTCACGTATCCAAGACAACACAATAGTTGAATCTGACCAACAATGGATATCACAGGAAGATGCGAGATTTTGCTTAATGCTTGCGACGAGCTCAGCCAAGAGCAACGCCGCGGACAATTCCAGCTTGAGTATGGTTAGTGTTTTTAAAGGCGCTACCTTAGACTTTGAGCAAAGCAAGCGAGATGCTACATTCTCATGGATATTCGATCTTATGTAAACGCAAGCTCCATATGCGGCCATGCTAGCATCACAGAACGCGTGCAATTGGATGGATGAGTTTTGCAGCATGACATAACGAGGAAACTGAAAATTTTGCACGATGCGTAATTGCGACATCAAGTCCGTCCACACTGCCGACAGAGGCTCAGGCAGAGCATCATCCCATCCTAAGTCCACCTTCCACAAACTCTGCAAGCATATTTTGGCCTTGGCTAGAATAGGTGCTATCAAACCGAGTGGATCATAAAATCTGGCTATAGAGGACAGGACAGTACGCTTGGTGGGTGGGCCTTCCGGCATGATTTTTGAAAGATTGAACAGTAGGCTATCCGAGTTGGGATCCCATACGAGAACCCAAAGTCTTCGCTATGTCTGTTCCATCATGGAACTTAAGCAGCCTTTCCCTATCCTCCGCAGGCTCCTCTTCAAGCACTCCAGGCTCATTGGAACACTATTTGCGTATAGGAAAGTGTCCTCTTTGCAGGAGCCCTTTTACTTGACGACGGATCACATTAACTTTCTCAATGGTGTCCCCGCCGGATATGAGATCGTCTACGTAGAAATCCCTTCTCACGACTGGGGCTCCTATCGTACGATACTTCCTCATCGTACGATAGTTGCTGCATGGAACGAATTGCCAAAAAAGCAGCGGGCTTTGTTCCATACGTAACAGTCTCTAGCTTGTAAATCTTGATATCATCAGTAGGCCTTTCGCGCCAAAGAATGCATTGCAAATATTTATCCGGGTGTGAAATCCATACACAGCGATACATCTTGCAGATGTCTCCACAAAGTGCAATCCTGAAGAACCTAAACCGAAGCAGTATGTTAAATATTTTTGGCCGAATCGTTGGGCCAGCCAGCAATAAGTCATTGAGGGAGCGCCTAGATGTGGTCTTTGCAGATTCATCAAAAACAACACGTAGTTTTGTACTGCTGTTGTCGAGTTTTTGCACGCAATGATGCGGCAAGAAAAACTGTGGCAACTTTATGGTGCTGGAAGCCAATGACATGTGCCCTAAATCCAGATATTCTTGAAGGAACGCGCTATATTGAGCCTTCAGCGGTAGGTTTTTTGACAGCCTTTTCTCCAGACCTTTGAAACGACGAAGAGCGAGACAGAATGAGTCGCCAATGGCCTCAAACCCAGCAGTAGCCAAGAGTCGAACGGAAAATTTACCATTTTCCAAACGAGAGGTGCTTTCCTTGAATAAACGCTCGCATAGTAGATCCTCCCTCGATGCAGCTGCCTCTGATGAGTAACAATTTTCAAGCTCCCAAAACCGCTTTACAGCATCCCACAAAAAATTCTCGTCTTCCTTTGGTGCGTGGGTTCCTGTTGCCGTAGCCAGAGCGACTCGATTGTTAGTGGTGTGAGCCAGCCATCCAGAGACAATCCAACCAAGTTTGGTGTTCTGGAGTGATCGCAGCGTATCAGCCAAATGCAGTTGCCCAACACTGAGCAAATCAAAAAATATATCAGTGCCTAACAGCATATCGATTCGCTGAGATCTAGAAAACCAAGGGTCAGCTAAATTTATATTCTTCGGTACGTCCCATTCTGCAACATTAATATCGTAGTGCGGCTGATAGTCAATGATGACCCTAGTTACGACCGCCGTGAAGGAGGAACTGTAGCTGCCATACTGAGACTGCATGACGACTTCCACAGCCTTATTCGAACTATGAGACGATTCTCCAATGCCAGATATAGAAACGGGCGAGTGCCGATGTTTTAGCTGCAAATGACCAGCCAAACGAGACGTAATAAAATTGAGCTGCGATGCGGAATCCAATATTGCCCGACATGGTACGAGCGTTCCAACACGATTTTTAACCAAAACGATGTCCGTAGCTAGCAACACGTAATCGTTCGAGATATTGGGAATAGGTGGAGGGTAAGGTGGAAAGGCAGATTGAAAGGCATGAAAATAGGGCTGATGATTGCGCAATGACTGCGGATGGAACCGGGCTTTGAGTCTTGTGGGGCAATGTATGATGTTTCATACGACACTGCTTGCAACTTCCAGATTTACACTGCTGCAAGCCGTGGCCCTTGCGCAAACAATTGAGGCAGAGATGCATTCTCTTTGCTGCCTTATAGCGCAAAGTAGGGGACAAATTTAGGAACATGCCGCAATTGGTTATGATGTGGTCCCTTCCGCCGCAAAATCTACATCCAGAAATAGTTTTATTATTATTAGGAGACGCAATGAGGACATTTTGACTACGCTTGTGCGTTTTTTCTCCCACCTGATGGCTTGGTGTTTCGATTACCAAGTAATTTTCCTGATTTCCATCATCCTGCATCGCTTCTCCAGAAACGAAGCAAGGGATTTCCATGCCAACAGATTGTGGGACGGCAAGTCTTCTTCCCATTTTTCCCGGGTCCTGGTGTCCAGCCTATGCGTCACAATGTGAATGAGAAATCCATCTAAAATTTCCTCAGTTGATGCCAAAGTCCGAATCGCTCGCAACACCTTGAAACTCAAATATCGCCTTTACGTGTGCCTGAAAATGATGGTATTTATTGTCGAAACGATTAGTAAGCACTTCTAAGGCCATCTCAAATCAGATATTTCGATTGAACGTATGGTTTCTAGTGCTACGCCGGCTAGGCTAGCACGAAGGTACTGGAACTTTTCCAAGTTACTTAGCTCTCTTGCTCGTTGTCCACCACCGTCTTAAACATCTCGATGAAGTTTGGCCAGTCCGCGTAGTCTCCCCCAAAACGAGCCAATTCTAGATGAGGCAGCCTCGACTTCCGAGTTGATGTGTTGAGCGAACCTTCTCTAGCGAATTGATGAGGCATGCTGGTTGAGTTCGCACTGATCACCTTCTGCTGTGCTGCTAGCTCGCGATTTAGCTTTGCATCGATCTGCATAAACACGTTCGCAAACTCCGACCGCGCGTCAGATCGAGCCTTTCCAAGCTGCTCTGTGCAGCGTTGAACTCGGAGTACAATGCTTCGTGGTGCTTTAATCGCGCACGCAGGATTAAAACGTCAAACTAAAGGATGGACTCCTCCGTTAGTAACTTGTTCATCTCAACGAGCTGCCGCTGGATAGACATTGTTTTGGCCTTGTAAAAGTCCACAACACTAGGCGCAGCCGTCAGAGCATGAACAATATCATGATTTTCAGCCATTTTCAACGCTACAAGATCAGGGCTTATACACAATAAAAAGGGGGGGCACTAAAAGAAGGTTTGCGAGGGGAACAATATAACACCCTGTATGCGCCGGCAAGCCGCAAAAACCAAGGGACGACAAAAAAACGGTTTCGATTTCGTTCTGCCTTTGCCTTTCCTGAGCTTTCAAAGTCAAAATTTCGGGAAAAAATACCGAAAAAAATTATGAAATTTCAATTTTAAGTGTTCGGAGCAGAACGACGTAAATCAAATTAAAGTAAATGCCATCGAGCACAATTGTTTGTTTGCTTTGCCTTGTATGTTATCTGCCGCCATAAGCGCTCTCCCCGCTAAAGCTCGCGCTCTGATTATATCTGCTTGCGCTCTTTCTTGAGATCAGAGCTTTCGGCCGCTGCAGCGGGGCCGCTATGATGAAGAAGTACAGTGCAGCTCCGATCACCAACAAACAATAAAGCATTACTTGATGAATTTTAGTAAACCCAAATTATTGCCTTATTAATTTAAATATTGGAATACAGGTGATATATTCGATATCTACCTCTAACAGGAAGCTTAATATCTTCCAGACGTCAAGTTGCAGCTACACAGTGCCTGAGTCGGATTTATAGCTGCATTTGTCAGCTTTTCAAAACTGCAAAGTTCAATACAACCAGTTGTAGGAAACTTAAGTTATGCGAAAAATAGAAGCACTACCTATGACAAAAATACCAAATTTTTTAAACATTCATAAAAAAAACTACACCATGAAAAAATAAAACATTCTTTAAAAATTTTTAAACATGCAAATCCATCATAAAACGAGAGGGAACGTTGTGAGCCGCGGCAAAGGCCGCGGCTCTACCTTATACCCGGTACTCAGTCAGTATATACATACATACATTTATGAGCCTACGATTTATGAAATGTATTATATGTTCTCAAAAGGGACGAAAATGAATTTTTTGGAATTTTTATACATGTTTCCATTTTTGTTTACATATGCTTTGTATATCTGCGCCTTCATTTCTACATGACATGTATAACTACATATTTGAGACGTACAAGTGTTTAGGACAGAGAGAGAGGGAATGAGTCAGCGCTTGGCAGGCGTTGCGTAGCCACTGAAATTTATTTGTTTCTTCTGGCCATAATATTGATCCGATCTGATCCAGATTCGGTAATCTGGTAGATATGGTAATTTTTCATGATTCTGCGTTTTTGGTTTTCATTTATCTTAAAAATTGTGGATTCCACAGATTTTTGTTTTTTGTGGGGGCGGAAGGGGGCGTGGCAAAATTTTAAAACAAACTCGTGCTGGTTCGGTATCACAGGAGCTCGGATAGAAAGTTTGGTTGCTCTAGCCCTTATAGTCTCTGAGAACTAGGCGTCAAAAAATACGAATGGGAAAAGCAGATGGGGTCGCGTGTGTGAGAGAGCGAGAGGGAATGATGACTTTCGAAATGGTTTTCTTCATTGTAGCTATAATAATGATCCGATCTGATCCAGATTCAACACTGTGATAGAAATGGTCATTCTCTATGATTGTGCGTTTTTAGTTTTCTCGTATCTTCAACATTGTGTACGCCACAGACTTTCGTCCTTTGTGCGGGCGGAAAGGGGCGGGGCGAAATTTTGCAACACATTTGGAGTAGTGTGATCACACAGGAGACTGGATACAAAAATGGTATCTGAGATATAGGCGCAAATGAAGACGGACAGACGGACAGACGGACGGACGGACGGACAGACAGACATAGCTATATCGACTCGGCTATTGATGCTGATCAAGAATATATATACTTTATGGGGTCGGAAACGCTTCCTTCTGGGCGTTACACACAACCGTTATCCCCAGAAATCTAATATACCCCTATACTCTTCGAGTACCGGGTATAATTAATTTTTGGCGACAGCGGAAAAGTACATTGTACATTGTTAAACTTTAAACAACAATAAACATAAACATAAATGGCCTTGCAATGCCTATGCTAAGCTCTTCCCGCTCTGCAGTTAATCTTGGACTGACAAAAAAAAATAGGCCTAGGGGCGGGCTTCCACAGCTCCAAATCGGAGTAGTTTGAGTTTTCATTTTGGAACTATGACTAGGAAAGCTTCACTAGGCTCGCTTATGATGGCAACGTCGACATCCTCTTCTCTTACGGTCTGGAGTCGGGAGTCTTGTTCAACCGATCCTGTAGCACCAACTTAATGGCGACGAGAAATGAAGCGTATCTAGGCGACCTGCTGGTTTTTAACGGGACGGAGGCGGCCTCAGCATTAACCTAGAAGCCATTTCGGCAGGATATCACTCCGCTTATTGAAGTTCTAGAATACCGACTCCGTCAGCCCAAAAAATGTCATTCCTTATTGATATTTACTGTGTTCTAAGCAAGGCTGTACTGGTCTCGGTCTTGATGCCGTTTTTGTCGTCACCTGCTACAAGCAGCGGCTCGCTGTGGTACATGCTATTGGTAGGCTCCACTAACTTTAGCACCTTTTTACTCCTATTAAATTGTCTCCTCATCAACAGAAGTTTGTCCCAAAACTTTATTTCGGCACTGTATACTGGTGGCGCCATCTGGTGGGGGAAACCTGTGTAGATCTAGATGTAGATCGGGCTCATCTACGCATTCTGCCGATGGCTCAATGGTTCCGCTGCATTGCACTGGCCGTCAGCTGCCCTGTCGATCAGCTGGCTTGACGTGTTGCAGCTAAGAACAAGAACAAGACGGCAAAACAATTTACAAATGACAATTAAAACAAAAAGAAAAAGTGCTACAAAAACAAGTGCTACCATGAAAGAGAACAGAGAGAGAGTGAGAGCAAGAAAGGTGGATGGAGTCACCCCCTCGCCAGGTGGCCAAGGGGGTCGCATTCCTGACTTCTGGGGCCGTATATGCGGCATCTCTTGTACCTTGAAGACTCCTGGGTATGTACGGTTGCACTATTTATGCTATTCAATCTTTTCGGCCTTTTTCTTGCAGGCATCTTGGCTAAATAGAATTCCGCGCGGGAGCACCAGAAAAAAACGCGTCCGAACTTTTCACGCATACATCCACAACCACATTATTTGCTTGCCTGTGGTTTTACGTTTGTATATATGAAATGCTAGTCCCTGTCGCACCTATCTCTATCTTCTGCTCGCTTACGCGAGACCAGCTAACCATGCGTCGGCTCCTGGGTTCTTCTTCCTATCCTCAAGGCGTATGGGATCGGCGACGTGGAGGTGGCCAGTCTCTGCTGCCACTCTTTTCTGGCTGCTGGTCTCTGCTCTGTTCTCTACTCTACTCTCATCCGCCTTGCTGTTCGTTGCTAGTGATGCTCATTGCCCGAATCCCGCGATTCGCCCCAGTGGTCACGATTCCCTAAGTTGCATGTGTTGTAAAGGGTATGGCCCTTCACACTAGATTAAGCAAAAAATGGCTTCAATTTTGCGTACTTTCGGGACCACAATACTATTGCAACTGTTATGAAAACGAAACTCGTTGAACCCCTTCTTTTATACTTAACATTGAGCTAGAAAAATGCTATAGAATCGGCAAAAAAAAAATTTGGGAAACATTTTCTGTTTCTATCTGTTTTGAGCATCAAAAACGTAAGATGGTTCGTTCAGGTCCCGCGGAAATGACAGTAATGTACATATGTATGTAAATGTATATCTACATATATTCATACGTGTTGCATTCTTAGATGTGTAGATGTGTAATTTACAGACGGATGTTGTTTACACCGATTTTAGTACAGCGTTCGACTCTCTAAACTATTCTCTCCTAGCACAAAAACTTGACCTTCTAGGGTTTCCGCCCAATCTCCTGAGATGGATCTCAGGCTACCTTTGTTCTAGGTCTCAAATAGTACTTTTCAAAAACTCCCTGTCCTCACCAGTTATAGTGAGGGGTGTACCACAGGGCAGTCATCTAGGCCCCTTACTCTTTACACTCTTTATAAATGACCTGCCTTCTGTATTAACATACGCTCGAGTACTTATGTATGCGGATGATGTTAAGCTTTGTGTCCAGTATAAGGACATTTCTTTTCAATCCAGGTTGCAATCCGATCTCGATAGATTTCAGTCTTGATGTTGTACAAGTTTCATTAAACCTTAATGCTTCAAAATGTAAAGTAATGACTTTTCATCGCTCCAGCACCTTTCTGGTTCCTTAAACCCTTTGTGGTGGTTCTCTTAAGAGAATTACCCGGGTTGATGATCTTGGTCTTCTATTAGATCCCAAGTTAAAGTTTTCAGAACACATTTCCACCATGGTGAATAAGGTCATGGGCGTGCTTGGGTTTATAAAGAGGTGGTCAAAGGAATTTGACGACCCCTATATAACAAAGACTCTCTACACCTCTCTGGTTCGTCCGATTTTAGAATACGGCTCTTGTGTATGGTGCCCTCAGTACAACGTACACCAGGACCGTATAAAATCAGTTCAGAAAAACTTTTTACTTTTTGCTCTTCGCGGCCTCAGCTAGGATGCAGGTGTGAGACTGCCGTCGTACTCTAATAGATTGCTTTTAATAAGCCTTCCAACCTTAGCTAATCGTAGAAAAGTGCTTGGTGTGATTTTTGTGCACAACTTGATCAAGGGTGACGTAGATAGCTCTGACCTGTTGAGCCGCGTAAACTTCACGATTCCTATTATAAGCACTAAAAACTATATACCGCTGTTTCTTCCGCTTTGTAGATCGAATTATTACTTGCATGAACCGTTTATGGTTCTATGCTCGGATTATAATTCCCTCTACCATATCCTGTCTACTACTAACTCCCTTCCTAGTCTGATAAAACTACTGATACTCTCATATCTTTCTCGTAATTAGAAATTGCTTAGTTTTTTTAGGTAGATTAAATCTACTTTTGCCTGAACACTAGTCACTAGCTATCGGCAGGTGTCGCTTGGGCCAATTGATGGTCATTGCATAAAAAAAAAAAAAAAAAAAAAAACGAGGGGGAATGTTGTGAGCCGCGGCTCTACTTTATACCCGGTACTTAGTCAGTATATACATACATACATATATGAGCTTAAGATTTATGCAATTTATTATATGTTCGCAAAAGGGACGAATTAAATTTTGGCCAAAAAATAATATATCAAGAAATACAGTCAAACCATTTTTTGAATTTTTATACATGTTTCCATTTTCGTTTACATATGATTTTTACATCTGCTGCCACATCCACATGACATGTATAACTACATATTCGAGACGAACACGTGTGTACGAAAGAGAGAGGGACTGAGTAAGCGCTTGGCAGGCGTTGCCTAGCCACTGAAATTTAATTTGTTCCTTCTGTCGATAATAATGATTCGACCCGATCCAGATTCGGCAATCTGTTAGACACGGCCATTTCTCATCATTCTGCGTTTTTCGTTTTCTCGTACCTTAAAAATTGTGGATTCCACAGATTTTCATCTGTTGTGGGGGCGGAAGAGGCGTGTCAAAATTTTGAAATAAACTTGTGCTGAATTGATATCACAGGAGCTTGGATAGAAAGTTTGGTTGCTCTTATAGTCTCTGAGAACTAGGAGCTCATTTCGACGAATAGGCAAAACAGACAGGGTCGCGTGTGAGAGAGAGCAAGAGGGAACGATGACTTTCGAATTGGTTTTCTTCATTGTAGCTATAATAATGATCCGATCTGATCCAGATTCAACACTCTTATAGAAATGGCCATTCTCTATGATTCTGCTTTCGTCCTTTTTTTGGTTCTTTGTGCGGGCGGAAAGGGGTGGGGCGAAATTTTTGGAGTAGTGTGATCACACAGGAGACTGGATAAAAAATTTGATTGCTCTAGCTTTTATAGTCTCTGAGATATAGGCGCAAATGAAGACGAACAGACGGACGGACAGACGGACGAACGGCCGGACAGACGGACAGACAGACATAGCTATATCGACTCGGCTATTGATGCTGATCAAGAATATATGTACTTTATGGGGTCGGATACGCTTTCTTCTGGGCGTTACACACAACCCCTATCACCACAAATATAATATACCCCTATACTCTTCGAGTACCAGGTATAACGAGGGGGAACGTTGTGAGCCGCGGCAAAGGCCGCGGCTCTACCTTATACCCGGTACTCAGTCAGTATATATGTACATATGTACATACATATATGAGCTTGCGATTTATGCAATTTCTTATATGTTCGCAAAAGGGACAAATGGGCAAAAAATAATATTTCAAAAAATGAAGTCAAATCATTTTTGGAATATTATACATGTTTCCGATTTTGTTTGCCTATGATTTTTACATCTGCTTCTAAATTTCTACATGACATGTATAACTACATATGTATTTGAGACGTACAAGTGTTTAGGACAGAGAGAGAGAGGGCATGAGTCAGCGCTTGGCAGGCGTTGCGTAGCCACTGAAATTTAATTTGTTTCTTCTGGCCATAATATTGATCCGACCTGATCCATATTCGGCAATCTGGTAGATATGGTAACTTCCCATGTTTTTGGTTTTCATTTATCTTAAAAATTGTGGATTCCACAGATTTTCGTCTTTTGTGGGGGCGGAAAGGGGCGTGGCAAAATTTTGAAATACACTTGTGCAGGTTTGGTATCACAGGAGTTTGGATAGAAAGTTTGGTTGGTCTAGCTCTTATAGTCTCTGAGATGTAGACGTTCAGAGGGCGAGAGGGAACGAAGACTTTCGAAATGGTTTTTTTCATTGTGGCTATATGAATCTGATCCGATCTCATCTAGATTCAATACTCTGTTCATTTTCCATGATTCTGGGTTTTAAGTTTTCTCGTATTTTCAAAATTATGCAAGTCACAGATTTTCGTTTTTTGTGTGGGTGGAAAGGCGCGTTGCGATATTTTTAAATACACTTGTTGTAGTGTGATAATACTGGAGTCTGAGATCTAAACGCTAATGAAGACGGACAGATAGACATGGCTATATCGACCTGACTATTGTAGCTGACCAAGAATATATCCACTTTATGGGGTCGGAAACGCTTCTTTCTGGGCGTTACACACATCCACTATCACGACAAATTTAATATACCTCTATCGTCTTCAAGTACCGGGTATAATTGGAAGCACCTTACTAGCTGCTGCCCCCATATGAGCATTGCCCAATAGTTATATTACGCTGATATCGGTGGAACCTATTTTGTTTGGCCGGGTTGTTCCTATAAAGTTGTTTCTGTTGGGTTTTCTAGCTTCAACATTATTTCTTGCGTGAATCACATCCATGAGCTTTTTTTTTGACCGAGTGGATGGTTCGGTTGGATTCGAAGGTCGCTAGAATGACTAGCTCAACCGTATCGTACACCTGGCGCTGCAACTTCAAACACTGGCAATCTCTAACAAGGTGCTGTGGAAGCGCTCCATGCAACGGTGGAGCATTCGCAATATCAATGTTGAATTTTTGACAAATGTGAAACCACGATTCCAACAGGCCACCATCCATGGAAAACATAATTGACAGCAACAAACAAAAATGTGTGCTCTTAATTTTGTCAAAAATTTAACAAAAAATAAGGAAAATGGAATTTTTTTTCGACTGTGGTTCAACAGCAATAAATAATGTGGCAAAAATTGATGGTGGGGTTCGAAAAATAAATGAATTCGATGAGGAAGAATTTTTTGCACGGGTAACTTATTTTAATTAAAGTATGCCAAGAAGAATTGTGTGGATGGTTGTAAGTAAAATACAATCCAAGTAAAATGTTATGTACAAGATTACGTCTTATCTGTTTTAGAAGCGGTACGGAACTTTTTATCTTCTTCATAGTCTTCCAAAATTATTCCATTTCAATTTACTTCAGATATAGATTTTGCGTATGTGAACATCGGCTCTCCAGAAAGTTGCAGCGATTTGACAATATATCGAAATTCGAGCCTTTCACAATAGATCGAAGCGTCGGCAATATTGGAGGAAAGACGCAATTGGGTTCTGTTTAATGTAAGTGAGCAACCTGAACAGCGCGATCTGCATTTATCTCCAAAATAATCAGATCTGCCGCTGCAAAACATTGCTTAAACAAAAAAAAATGTTTGAAACTACATTTGATTTTTTTTTATTAATCGCCTTATTCTCCCCTAGCATCTCTAACTGAAAATTGAGCATCTGGTATTGAAAAACATTCTGGCTCCTCGCCATTTGCTGGAGAATATCAGGTTGTTATATCGCATAGAAACGTGCGGCTTAGGAATATCCAAAACGGATGGCGGAACTAATAACTGCGAAATTTCGGAATCGCAAAACCTTACGGACCATCCCCGAAATGGATGGTGGATGGTCGTCTCTGGGAACAGACTATTAACCGCTATGTACAAATACACGTACATACAGACGTGCACGTCAACATCGTAGTCGTTGAAGCAGGCAGGAATCGAGCTAGGATGGTCAGAAGTGCGGAAACAGCTCTAAAACATGACCAAAAAATACCGGTAAATATTACACTATTTGGTAATCAACCTACTTATACAATACCAATTCTTTGCAGGATTGAAAAATATAAAATTGGGCCAAGCGGCG
>JAWNKY010001710.1:0-61624 GCA_035041765.1 Drosophila algonquin
TGTTAATACAGAAGGTAGGTCATTTATAAAGAGAGTAAAGAGTAAGGGGCCTAGATGGACCATTTTCCACTGCGCCGCTGTTATCCTCTCATTCTCATCACGTCTGTCGATGAGTGCTACAATCAGGTGTCTCTTGGACACATCGCTGATCTTCTCGCCGGACCCCTGCTTTGCCGGTTTAGGTGGAGGTTCCGCTCTCTTAGGTCCACGCTGCCGCTTGCTCGCCGGAATGACGGCACTGTCGGTCGAGCACTGCCTTTTGGTAGCCAGCAACTCTTCCACCTTGTTGGCGTTCTGGCTCGTCGATGCCTTCATTTGAGGCACCTGCGCGTAGTGCTTACGGCCCTTCTCTACCTTCAGCTCGGCCCAAGCTAGCTTGGATTTCTCCTCCTGGGAAATATCCGCCTTGCCTTGGAGCCTGCCTACTATCTTGAGTGCCGCCTTGTATTGGGCTTTGGCTCATCCCCTCCCTCGAACGCTTCGGCCCTTCCCTGCGCAGGGAGCTGGTACCTGGTTGAGGAGAGCGAAGAAGGCTGTCCTCTTCCGTTTTGCTGATGGACAGCACGCTCTCCAGGTCCGAGTCTTCCTAGACAACGGCACCTGCGCGGCTCATCCTACAGCGGGGGGTTGTGGCAGTAGTATTGAAACTGACGTGACCTGCTCCCGTCACGTCCGAGTGTGGCCACTCGGCAGAGAGGATTGCTCCTCCCAGTGCCCGCCGGTGGTAGCAGCCACGCTTCCCACCGACGTTTGGGTTGACATCCCAACCCGTGCTTGACCTTTGTCCTCCTCCATGTTCGGCCCGAAGGTCCATACGTGGTTGATGTTATTCGGGGGGACCACCCCCTAGCGTTTTAGGCCTACCCGCCAGGCACCTCTAGCCATGGCCCTGACCCCGCTCCCACGACTCGAGGTCGAGAAGACGCTGGCCATTGCCTCGGACGGAGCAAGCGACAATGCATTACCCTTGTCCGGGATAATGCAGTGCCCATTGCCCAGCCGGCACCCTCGTGGAGGGTTCAGCTAGAGGATTTTCGCCAGCCAGTCACGATAATAGTCACGACACTTTTAATATATTGTTATCTAGTACTGTTGAACGTCTATTTGAGGGACAAACACAGTTGCTGGAGACGATTCGAGATTCAGCGGGACCCGCAGAGCTGCATATTGAGAAAATACGCATTCCAACGTTTTCTGGAAGATACGAGGATTGGTGTCAGTTTAGTAGGTCAGTCTGGCTAAGTCGACAAGAAGAGCAGTCATTCCAAATGTCAAAAATTTCACTATTTGAAATCCTATCTAGATGGTGAATTTTTGTCTCTGATCAATCATATTGCCATTACTGATGATAACTACGAGGACGCATGGGAGAGGCTCAAAAACCGTTCATTTAAAACTTTCTTTCGTTGCCAAATGCAAAAGGTTCAAGCATAATCAAGTTGCGTAAAATAGTCAACACCGCAGACGAGAGTATACGCGGTCTACATGCGCGGAAGTGCGACAACCACGATGTTTGGCTGATCCATATTTTGTTATCAAAACTAAACCCTGAATGCAAGGAAGCTTAGCTACATCCAGTGAATCGTGCAAGGAAAATGTGACCATAAATGACCTGTTTGTCTTTCTTTTCGCCCGGTTTGATGTGCTTGAGTATTTTCAGGAACCAAAAGACGTTCATGATACCCCCACTGTGCTGAATAGACGTGCAATGTCTCATCATGTTGACGTGCCAACCACGTCTGTTCGTGAGTGCGTATATTGTCACGGGCCACACATTCTTTATGCCTGCATTCAATTTAAAGCTCTGCAAGTTGTGGATCGTCGCACGTTTGCAATGGAGGGTAATTTTTGCTTCAATTGCCTGAGTCGGTCTCATCAAATAAAGGATTGTAATTCAACAAACACATGTCGTCTGTGCAAATCGACACACCTCACACTCGTCCATCCAGAGGAGATACGCACCACTTCGAGTGCTGCCGTCAGTACATCTGTTGACCCAAATCTACGCTCGCCCATACATTCTGCTGATGCTGATCCTGCCGTGGTCAGCCATCATACATTGGAGAGGGGATTCTTGGCCAATAGTCAAACCATACTGCCAACGATTCTAGCCACAATAGTCGACGCCTGGGGCAATGCGACAAGCTGCAGGATACTACTATATACTGATTCAACTATAACGATAGTCGCCGAGTCGCTTATTCAACGGAACAGGCTGCACGCACGCATGCTCGTATTCCGGTGGTTGGCCTAGGTGCAAACCCTGCTGGGGTTACTCGAGGTCGCGCCACGTTCACACTGCTCTCGCACAAGCGCTGCCATCAGTGGCGCTAACAGGTCTGATTATGCATACTTTAACCTCCTCGATTCCAGCCCAGAGGATCGAGTCGAACACTCCGATGTGGGAACAGATTTGTCACCTACCCTTAGCGGACCCTACATTTGGGAAACCAGGCGAAATCGACGTGATTTTAGGAGCTGATCAACTATTTAGCATTTACACTGGACAACGCAAAGAGTTTGGTTTAGAATATCCTAATGCACTTCATACTTATTATGATTGGGTCATTACAGGCAGCTACCATCCCTGTAATGATGCTCGCACCCACGCATTAGCACATCACGCTCACGAGGATCTGGACACCTTAGTTCGATCGTTCATGGACGTGGAACGAGTTCAACCAAGTAATGCAATCATTGACGCTAGTGATACCGCTGAGCAGCACTTCGTTCGAACGCATACCCACAGAGGCGATGGCGTGTACATCGTCCAATATCCGTTCAAGGATTCTGTCCCGCCGATGGGGTCCACATTTCCACAAGCCCTACGCCGCTTCTATTCTCTCGAACGGAAATTCCGAAAGCTTCCGGCACTCAAACAACAATATGTCGAATTTGTGGAGGATTACATACAACGAGAACACATAGAGTTGATTCCGTCTACTAGCAAAGACCAGGATCCCGCCAATCACAATTACTTAGCTCACCACGCAATATTTAAACCAGATAGCACCACCACGCAATGCCGAGTTGTATTCGATGGCTCTGGGGAGGACTGCAAGGGATATTCACTCAATTCACGACTACACATTGGACCACTTATTCAAAGGGATTTACTTGGAGTATGTCTAAGCTTCCGTCAGCATCGCTATGTGTTCTGTACGGACATTGAGAATATGTTCAGAGGCATCCTGGTTTCAGAAGAGCACGCGCAGTACCAACGCATCGTCTGGCCAAGGGAGGAGACAGCTACACTTGATCATTACCACCTGCTGACCGTGACGTATGGTTTAGCTTGTTCACCGTTCTTGGCTGTTCGAGTACTCCAGCAGATCGCTCTAGATCATGCCGATCTGTATCCGAATCCTGCTGCGGTGTTTGTAAGGGATGCGTACGTAGATAATATTCCTACTGGCTGCGATAATATCGATGATCTCATTGCACCAAGGATGATTTTCTTTTGTTATTGAGCCAAGCTCAATTTAAACTTCGAAAATGGTGCGCAAACTTGTGAGTACCCACTTGAAGCTCTAGAAGTCGATAGCCCAACTCAATATGTGAAGGTTCTTGGAATACGTTGGGACCCGGCTATCGGATGATCTTTCCTTCAAACTGACCATCCCTAACGCCACAAGTGCTTTGACGAAATGGAATTTGTTGTCTGAGCTTGCCAAGATTTACGATCCCTGGGTTTGCTTGCTCCCACGACTGTATTTCTAAAGTTTCTCTTTCAAGATAGTTTGCTGAGCTCGGTCGAATGAAACGAAGCACTACCCCCGCAGCTATGTGCACGTTGGCAACAGTTTGTAGATGAGGTTCACTTATTGGAAGCTTGTCGCATACCTCGTTACCTATCATCACCATTTCAAGCAATGAAGCTGCATGGATTTGCCGATGCGTCGTTTCATGCCTACGCCGCTGTTATTTACAGTCGCGTGCGACTCAATCGCGAATATGTTGTCAGACTAATCGCCGCAAAATCCCGTGTTGCGCCCATCAAACCTATAACCATCCCGCGGCTCGAATTGAATGCAGCCAAAGTGATGTCTCTGTTTACGCAATTACTAACTATTCATATTTCTAGTACTTCGTGTAGGTCTAACTTCCTCGGACCTGGAACACTTATGTTTGCAACCGCACTGCTGAGATTCTGCAAGCTTGTCTACGTTGCTGCTGGCAGCACATTCGCACAGAGGACTATCCCGCCGACTGTGCATCACGCGAACTTCTACAAAGGGATCTTATAGACCATCAACTGTGTTGGAATGGACCCCCGTGGCTTTCTCATCACGTCGCACTTGGCCACCTGCTAAGGCAAAGTTCGCACTGTCGACTAAGGATGCTGCGCGCATAGAAGAAATGGTCAAGCCTCGAGTTAATCTACACATTTCCGATGAAGGAAATGATCTTCAATGTGTGATCAACAAGGCTTCCTCCTGGTCACATCTCTTGCGGACAATTAGCTATTGCCTTCGCTTCGTACATCGCCTTCGTTGCAAGGACCGCCTGTCATCGTTTTTATCGTCATGGGAGCTTCAATATGCACGCTCTGGGGTAATCAAACATGTTCAGATGGAGTTCTTAAGCGTGGACCACAAGCAACTGAGCACGGGACAAGCACTTTCTAAGAAACACAAGTTGATTCGCTACTCTCAATTTTTTGACAACCAAGGAATAATGCGCGTAGGAGGACGCATTGACAATTCGATGGCAACTTACGATGCAAACATATTGGAAAGGAATCAGTCGCCGTTCTACTAGCTAGACACCAGCACGTCACATCGCTACACGCTGGAGTTGATTTTATGTTCTACACTTTAAGACAGAAGTATTGTATTCTCGGGGCCCACAACATAATCCGGAAGATTGTATTCAACTGCAAGAATTGTTTCCTCCAGCGCAAAGGTACGAGTTCACAACTTATGGCTGATCTTCACGCTTTTATAGTTCATCCCACCCGCTGTTTTCCACATTCTGGATTGGATTACGCTGGACCAGTTACCATCAAGACATCGGCAGGTTGGACACCGAAGTTTGACAAAGCTTGGATTGCTATCTTTGTTTGTATGTCCACCAACGCAATTCATATTGAGCTTGTCAGTGACTTGACGACTCCCGCACTTATCGCCGCTTCCAAACGATTCTGGTGTCGACGTGGCCCTATATCTGATTTATACTCAGACAATGGCACAACATTCCATGGAGCCAGAAAGGAACTAACGGGAATGCAACGGACCGCCGTATCTCAAAGTCAAGACGAGGAAATTGCGAGTTTTCTGACGAATCAGGAAATCAAGTGGCACTTCATTCCGCCGTTTGCCCCGCATTTTGGAGGTATATGGGAGACTGGTGTACGATCAATCAAGCTTCACCTTCGCCGTGTAATTGGTAGCAGTGCGTTAACATTCGAGGAATATACTAAAATTTTAACCCAGATTGAAGGTCAACCTCACATATCGGTGCCAGAGCCGTCTTTTTTGGTCGTCAACATTAGCAGACTACAGCGTTGGAGACAACTTCAAGCCAAGGTTCAAGAGTTCTAGAAACGTTGGAGTCAACAATCGAACAGTGGTACTGAAGGAGCCTAATCAACCGCCTAGCAAGTGGCTGGTTGGCCGAATCACCGAAGTTCATCCTGGTAAAGACGAGAGGTTCGAGTGGTCACCGTAAAAACTGCCCGAGGAGTGTACAAGAGACCTATCAATAAAATTGCTGTGCTTCCCTTAAAGAGAACAGTCGTTCAGGGGGCCGGTATGTTCAGAAATTAGCCGATTAGTTAATCGATAATTATTCATATTATAACCTGCCCTATTCATATGCTTATAATTGTATTACTCCGCTTAAGCACCTATTTGCACGCGCATAGGTGTGTTGTTTCTGCTTGTACCCAAAACATAACTGTTACGCTCTCACACGTATATCCGGGTGCTGGCTGCGCACGCACATCGATGTGCACCGTTATTGCATTGAACCGTCGCATCGCATGATCTTCTCTATTCCTTTGTTTCTTTTCTATTCTATTTTTATCTTTTTATATTCCTTTCTTTCTTCTCTGTTTCGACTTATTTTCGTGAAGTTGATTTAGTAGAAAATTCTAGTCGCAAAGAACCGCACGCATATCGTTACCGCAGCAGATCGATCCCCCCGCTATTCATATAAAATACGTTGTAAACCGCCAATATTACTTAATCACCTATATCAAATAAAAACTATACAAAATGATACAGTCTACTCATTCATAACCAGGGACCATAGTAATTGATAGATAGAGCAACAGAAAATGGTTAGCTGTACAAACACCTGAGACTGTGACTGATTTTGAAAAAGTTTTATAATTTTTTCTGGTTGTTAATCCATATGCCTTTTTTAAATTAGGGCGCATCATTGGATTTTTCCGTTAAATGGAACATGCGACAATGATACCCATAAGAGCCCTGTGGATAGAAGAAGACAATCATGTGGGTCGCGGCTTGCAAGTGTTACCGTATTCTGACAAGTATTTTTACAAAATACTGAAATTATTCGGGGTATTTTAGCGGAACTATCACCACTAATAATAACAAAAAACAGCAGATCGAAATTTCAATTTTGCCGCGTAAAATGTTTAACTCAGTAAAAAGGTCAAAAATATATGTAATGCTTAGAACAAATTGTTTAAACTAATTTTATTATTAAATTATAAACATTTCAACAATATGGTTGTTTTCAAATTTTTTGCTGCAAATCCCATGTCTTTGAATCCTTTCACTGTTTCCGTGATCTTCTCAGGGTAAGAAAATGTGCTGGCAGATACTTGTCAGCGAGTTGAGCAACTACCTCGCGACAAAACTCCAGTAATATGCGGCAGACAATGGCCCTTGGCGCACCAAATAGACTCCCTACCGTACGATATTCCGCACACGATCCTAGGCAATAAAGGGCTATGGCTATTCTCTGCTCCAGAGGGATTGTCAGTCAAAAAGGAGTGTCTTTCTTTTTGAGATTGGGCAACAGTCCAACGAGACTGTTGAAAGTACTCCTTTCCATGCAGAAATTTTCCTTAAAAAGGCATCGGAGTTGTCCACAACATCTTCCTCCCAAAATTAACCATATAGTGGCTATTTCAATTAAGAATACATTTAATTGAAAAAGATAATTATCTGTTCTTTACTTACAAGGGTCCAAAGGTGAGAAGGACGTTGCAGTTGCAAGACGAATTGCAACTTTTCTGAGGATAACTCAGACACCTCCATGTACTTCAATAAATTCTCTTCATTTTGCGCCACCGCAGATAAAAGAATGAGCTCGTTTTCTGACATATTTTATTTATTTTCACACACAATTTATGTTGTTTACCTAATTTATCTTCCTTTCCAAAGACGATGTAGTGTAAACACCAGATCTGCTTCTCTGCGTCCTTTCCGATATCGATAGGTAGCGCACCAAGCCTATTAAAGATGGAATCAGTGCATCCCAAAAAATCTTTGTGGACCCTTACAAATATTTGTGCTACCATTTTGTTGTTATTTGAATTTAAATTTTAGGAACGGTTTGGCCCCTCAACTTTTAATTGAATTTATTCTTTGATTCGATAAACCGCATCATTGTCTTCTTCTATCCACAGGGCATCATCGTCGCATGTTCCATCATTGTTCGCATTGAAAAATTCAATGATGCGGCCTACAGTAAAAAGGGTATAATTCATAAGTTCTTTATGAATAGGCAGGCATACGCCCTTTCAAAATCTGCGAAGGGAAATGGGCGTTTGCTGATTCAAGCAGCAGACGATGATATTTTTGTTTATTGTTGTTTAAAGTTTAACAATGTACAGTTAAACTGTAAGGGTAAAATTACATGTCAACTAATTAATCGAAAGGACTATGCAAATACTCTGACCCGGTGGGGCTGATTACAATAGTCGACACGACTTTTCCGCTGTCGCCCAAAATGACTTTTTCTGATAGATTCGGATGCTTAAAAATGTTTAAAAAATGTTTTTTTTACAGTTTTATTTTTCTTTTAAGGAATTTTTAAAAATTTGGTTTTTTTTTTCAGAGGTAGTGCTTCCATTATTCACATAACTTAAGTTTCCTACAACTGGTTGTATTGAACTTTGCAGTTTTGAAAAGCTGACAAATGCAGCTATAAATCCGACCCAGACACTTTGTAGGTGCAGCTTAACGTCTGGAAGATATAAAGCTTTCAATTAAAATTTCAAAATTGAGGACACATACATATGTACATACATATGTATGTATGTAAATGACAATTTTTACGAAAAATCACCAGAGATGGATCTCTAGCTACCTTTGTTCTAGGTCTCAAAGAGTCCTTTTCAAAAACTCCCTGTCCTCACCAGTTATGGTGACTTCGGAGTGTACCACAGGGCAGCCATCTAGGCCCCTTACTCTTTACACTCTTTATAAATGACCTGCCTTCTGTATTAACAGACTCTCGAGTACTTATGTATGCGGATGATGTTAAGCTCTGTGTCCATTATAAGGACATTTCTTTTCAATCCAGGTTGAAATCCGATCTCGATAGATTTCAGTCTTGGTGTTGTGCTAATTTCTTAAACCTTAATGCTTCAAATTGTAAAGTAATGACTTTTCATCGCTCCAGCGCCTTTCTGGTTCCTTACACCCTTTGTAGTGGTTCTATTGAGAGAAATACCCGGGTTGATGATCTTGGTGTTCTATTAGATCCCAAGTTAAAGTTTTCAGAACACATTTATACCACATACACACGTGCTTGGGTTTATAAAGAGGTGGTCAAAGGAATTTGACGACCCCTATATAACAAAGACTCTTGACACCTCTCTGCTTCGTCGGATTTTAGAATACTGATCTTGTGTAAGGTGCCCTCAGTACAACGTACACCAGGACCGTATAGAATCAGTTCAGAAAAACGGCCTCAGCTGGGATGCAGGTGTGAGACTGCCGTCTTACCCTAGTGGATTGATTTTAATAAACCTTCCAACCTTAGCTAATCGTAGGAAAAAGCTTGGTGTGATTTTTGTGTACAACTTGATCAAGGGTGACGTAGATAGCCCTTACCTGTTGAGCCGCATATACTTCACGATTTCTATTAGAAGCACTAGGAATTATACACCGTTGTTTCTTCCGCTTTGTAGATCGAATTATTCCATGCATGACCCTTTAGGGTCCTATGCTCGGATTATGATTCCCTCTACCATATTATATCTACTACTAACTCCCTTCCTAGTCTTAAATTACTGATACTCTTATATCTTTACCCTTATTAGAAATTGCTTAGTTGTTTAGTTAGATTAGTTCTACTCTTCCTCGAACACTAGTCTAACACCTATCTTTCCTGCATGTCCGCGATCGGTTCGGTTAACGAGTCGCGCGTTATGCGGCAGCGCGCCCTCGGTCGGTTGGGCGGGAGGTGGGCTGCGTTCTTGCCTGGGATCCGCGCGTGACAGCCATCGGCTGGTGTCTCTTGGGCCACTTGATAGTGCAGTCATTGCATATCAACGTCCTAAAAAATTTTAACTGAATATTAGGCGATATAAAAAACCGATCTTCGATCTTTTTACTTTATCTAAAAAGTACCAATCTTTGTGTTTTGTTGCATACATTTTAAATATAACTGAAATACTTATTAAATTATAAATTTGTAAAAAAGACTAAATTTTGGTATTATTTTAAACTTTGATGGAATATAACTAAAAACATATATATAGTATAACTTTTAAAGAACTGTTGCATTTCCAATTACCTGCTTGGTGGCACGTAAATATAATATGGAAAGTTAGGCAACTACAAATTAATATTATTTTTTTATTTCCCCGTTTACCTTTTTTTGAATGTAAATACCTTTTTTAGTTAACTAATTGGAAAAGAGTTACCAATTTTGCTTTCTTACCTACCTAACTCAAAATACATATATGGTATATAGTGCAAAATATTTCACTTGATGGCGACAGTTATTTCTTAACTTCATAAGAGGAAACACTATAAGAAATTGTACGATTCAATAATAATATGTTTCAATATATGTCACGAAATTTTTATATAAAAGCGCAATAATGGATTTAACAAATTCAAAGATTTTTGAAGTTTTTCGTGCTTCTGAAAATATAAATGATTTGTGTGCTTGAAGAGATTGGCGTACTCAAAAACGCTAGTTAGGAGCTTAAGACGCAAATTAAATTCCTTCACGCTAACTTTAAGCGATAATGGAACTTGGTCCATAGAACTATGTCAGCTTCAGATAGCTTCAGGATATTCAGAAGAGGAAGAAGTTTACCCATCGACTAGCTGAAGAAGAGGAAGGCCCCAAAAAACTATGGAAGAGTGTTCAGCTGTTACAAGGAAGCGTAAGCTTAAGGATGCTACGGAAAGCTTTACAACAAAACATCTGTCGACAGCACTATCATCCAAGTATGTGCAGGAACAAGAAAGTACAAAGGTTTCAATTACGAAAGCTGACAATGATTGATGGAAAAGTCTTAAATAAAATTACAAACACCTCCTCAACTTTGAGGTCCCATATGTAAAAAAACTCAAAAAGACTTTTACAGCTTAGACGAATCAACGGGTGAGGAGAACTGCTACGAATACGGTATTTCTACGTTGCATTGCAGTATAAAGTGTATGGAATTTATTCTGAAGCTAGCCTACACACTTCCTCGGCCAGGAGAAACAAAAACGGATAATATACCTCGTGAGGATATACAGAGTAGAAAGGAAATTATACAAGCTGAATTCTCTCGGAAGCTAGGATTAAAAGTTGACTGCCCAAAGCACGGATACGGAAATATGAATGATGGAGAAATACTTTGAGGAGATTTTTTGAAAATGATCAGATTTCATCTTTGATAACATGTGTTAGAGATCATTAGAAGGTTGGCTGTTATCCTAAATGTTCTAAACCGCAAAGAAATGATAAATGGTGCAAAATTGTCCGAATACGCATCAAAAACAGCTCAACTTTTAAGCCAACTTTGTATCCTCAGAAGAAACCTACCCCACGGTACATAGGCTCATGGAGAGGACTTAACAGAGTATCAGTGCTTACCAATAATACGAGCACAATTTTTCGGATTCGACAAAATGAAGACCTTTTAATGGTGGCACGCTGAGACATGTGCGATCACGAAAGGATTTGGAAGATAGAAACTATAGTTCCAAAATGTTAAGTATATTAGATATTAACCTTATTAACCTTAATGTTGATGATTGTTTTGTTTTTAATTGTTTTTACAGGTAAAATATGCTCGAAAATATTTCTTAACTTTGACCTTGAATATTAAAGCATCACGGATACCTACCCCTCTTGACGAACATTCATTATACCCGGTACTCGAAGAGTTTAAGGGTATATTAGATTTGTGGGGATAACGGTTGTGTGTAACGCCCAGAAGGAAGCGTTTCCGACCCCATAAAGTATATATATTCTTGATCAGCATCAATAGCCGAGTCGATATAGCCATGTCTGTCTGTCCGTCCGTCTGTCCGTCCGTCCGTCCGTCCGTCTTCATTTGCGCCTATATCTCAGAGACTATTAAAGCTAGAGCAACCAAGTTCTGTATCCAGTCTCCTGTGTGATCACACTACTCCAAATGTATTTAAAAATTTCGCCCCGCCCCTTTCCGCTCCCACAAAAAACGAAAGTCTGTGGCACACACAATTTTGAAGATACAAGAAAACTAAATACGCAGAATCATAGAGAAAGACCATTTCTATCAGAGTGTTGAATCTGGATCAAATCGGATAATTATTATAGCTACAATGAAGAAAAGCATTTCGAAATTCATCGTTCCCTCTCGCTCTCTCTCACACGCGACCCCATCTGCTTTGCCCATTCGTATTTTTTGACGCCTAGTTCTCAGAGACTATAAAAGCGGGAGCAACCAAACTTTCTATCCAAGCTCCTGTGATATCAAACCAGCACGAGTTTATTTCAAAATTTTGCCACGCCCCCTTCCGCCCCCACAAAGAACGAAAATCTGTAGAATCCACAATTTTTAAGGTTTGAGAAAACCAAAAACGCAGAATCATGGAAAATTACCATATCTACCAGATTGCCGAATATGGATCAGGTCGAATCAATATTATGGACAGAAGGAACAAATTTAATTTCAGTGGCTACGCAACGCCTGCCAAGCGTTTTCTCATTCCTTCTCTCTTTCGTACACATGTGTACGTCTCGAATATGTAGTAATACATGTCATGTAGAAATTTAGAAGCAGATGTAAAAAGCATATGTAAACAAAAATGGAAACATGTATAAAAATTCCAAAAATGATTTGACTTCATTTTTTGAAATATTGTTTTTTGCCCAAAGTTTAATTTGTCCCTTTTGCGAACATATGTATAATAAATTGCAGAAATCGCAAGCTCATATATGTCTGTATGTACATATGTGTATACTGACTGAGTACCGGGTATAAGGTAGAGCCGCGGCCTTTGCCGCGGCTCACAACGTTCCCCCTCGTTTTTAAAATTAAGTTTGAGAAGTTTTCTATTAATTGCTTTTTAAATTTTTCAAATCGCTTCATTAGTTTAGAAGTTATGATTTTTAAATGTAAAATGAGCAATGGCCCCACTCTGCGTCGTTGACCAGGAGAGAGGCTTGTGGTGAGCCGCGTTTCCTTGGGTTCCTATTGGGTTTGCTATGCTCGCAAGGGGCTAGTGGAAGGAGTTTGAAGTAGGTGTTCCGGTGGTTGCGCACGACCAATCTGAGGCTGAACGCAGAGAAATTACAGTTCTTCTCCGGTATTTAGGCCATAAGGTACAGGTGCAGCTACAAAGTGTCTGGGTCGGATTTATAGCTGCATTTGTCAGCTTTTCAAAACTGCAAAGTTCAATACAACCAGTTGTAGGAAACTTAAGTTATGTCAAAAATAGATATGAGAAAAAACCAAATTTTTAAAAAATTCTTTTAAAAAAAACTGAACTTTAAAAAAAAACCATAATTCTTTAAAAAAATTTAAATCTCCAAATCTATCAGAAAAAGTCATTTTGGGCGACAGCGGAAATAAAAAGATGAATTTTGTTGAGTAGTGAAATCAGCCCCACCGGGTCAGAGTATTTGCCTTAGTCCCCGCGATTAATTAGATGACATGTAACTTTACCCTTACAGTTTAACTGTACATTGTTAAACTTTAAACAACAATAAACAAGAAATGTATTTCATTTACGCCCTCATAAAAAACGAAAATCTGTGGCATGCTCAATTTTAAAGATTCGAGAAAATTAAAAATGCAGAATAACATAAAGTCATTATATATATCAGAGCTTCGAATCTGGATCAGATCGGATCATTATCATAGCCATAAGGCAAGAAACTAAGAATTTCGGATTTTTAGGTTAAGTCGTAAAACATCAAATTTCAGAGAAAGTGCGGAAAAGTGCACATAAATATTTATTTATTTATTCGGGTTAAACCTTAACTGGCTAAACTAACTTACATCTATCTTAAACAATAAAAAGAAAGAAAGAAAGAAATAAAACAGAAACAATTAACGATGAAATAGGAAAAACTCAGATAGCAATAGTCTAACGGCTGCTTTCCCCTGGAAAAAGTCGAACCGCATCCCAGTTGGTAGCGCATTATACTGCCGAAGAGCCCTACATATAGGCTCGTCACTTCCGTAGTTGCTCCGGCGGAGATCAATAGCAAAGAGTGCATGTTCCCTAAGGCTCCTGGCAGGCGTATTGAAGCCAATCCTACTAAGCACGTCAGGGCAATCAATATTCCCCACTAACAAATCAAAAACAAAGATTTGAGCCGCAATGGTCCTACGATCCTCGAGAAAGGAGGCAATGTGATTGTAAACTGCAAAGGCTGGAGTGCAAACTTCAAAAACTTCCTCTGCTATCTCTCGATGCGCGCAATCTGACCAACCCCAGTAGGGTTCCAAACCACTGAAGCATATTCAAGGCGCGAGCGCACTAGGAAAGAATATAGACTTAGCCTCGTGTATGGATCGCTGAACTGGGATGAGTTACGCGTAACAAAGGCAAACATAGCATAAGCTTTCGGCAAAATGTAGTTCAGATGCTTCACAAACAAAAATTTGGAATCAAACAAGATGTCTAGATCGATGTAGCTTGGCTACTAGAGCACAGTGAGAGACTTTGTCAAAGGCCTTAGCAAAGTCAGTGTACACAACATCGACCTGAGAGTACTATTCAAAGGCACGTGTGCAGAAATTACTGAATGCAACCAGATTCATGGTTGTTGATCTACCCGGCATAAAACCATGCTGATTTGGGCTAATGTATGACCTCATGAGAAAAAAAATCTTTTTGGCAATGATACGCTCAAAAAGCTTTGAGATATTGCTGAGTTTGGCAATTGGTCTATAATTATAGATACTATTCTTAGAGCCTTTCATAAAAACAGGAGTGACTGTGGCAGCTTTCAACTTATCAATAAACCGACCCGCTAACAAGGAATTTATAAATAGAAGCAAAAAGGTTTGCTATGCCACAATCAGTATTAGGGCTTTGGAAACCAAGATACATAACTGAGGGAAGAACACTCGTTGACCTTTTAGAGTTTATAAAATGACCTGGGATTAACTTTGAGAGGGTCTGAACGTCGGCAATATATTGATTATATAAAAATTTGTTTAAAAACGAAAACCCCCGTTTATGTTGCACATACCTGGCCCAATCACCAGGGTCACGGGTATATTCAAAACGCTTAAAAAAAGTATTGCGCAGATTCTTATGCCTAACGTGACCCTTCGTATTCCACGGTAGCCTATAGGAGCCACGCACTCTTTTGGAAGAATTTTTATCAACAAAATGACGAACAGTTTCAATGAAAACGCTAAAAGAAGTATGATATGATATATGATATGATAAGAAATATGATATGATATGATGATAATATGATTGATAAGAAAAATTGAGTTCTCTACAATATATATTAAATCTTATGGTTGGCTTCACTCATTTTATAGGCCTCTTGAAAGAGTAATTTTTGTCACAAAATGATACCGGTCAAACAATTAACAATTACACGAAATATAAGGAGTTCAAAAACAAAAGAACATATTAAATACCTCTTAGGTCTGAATCCATTATAAAAAAACGCACTAAAATTTGTCAATTAAATACTTTTTAGAACCTTAAACTCAGAGAAAAACAAAAAAGTGCCACTTTTTGCCACAAAAAGTGGCAAAATTCCCCATAGTGCGGTCCCTCAGAAAACATTATTGGGAAATTCTTAAATATTTAAAACAGTTTTTTGGTTTGTGTTCTAACAATTGATCGTGTTTATTTGCTCGGAAACAACTTGAGTACAATTTAGGAGGCCGAAAATACTACTTAACTTCAACTATTCTATTTCGCTAGTTTCTAGTGTACATTAATGTTTTTTTATAGGTGTTTTGAATTTAAAACTGTGATTTAATGTACACTTTTTTCTTAATTGGCAGAACATTTTTGGTACAGAATAGTCCCTACTTTACAATTTCATTTGTAAAGGTTAGCTTTTAACAAATTTTTTATATTGACCAGCGTGCTTTCATACATCAGATATTAAATGATTTTTTAAATTATCTTTATAAAAGTTTTCATTAAATAGCTAATAATTTTTTTAGTTGGTTAAACAGTACTGACTTGTTAAGTTACACAATAAACTAGTGTAAGTTCATTAGCTTTCAAAACTGGATGTAGTTGTAAATATGTATGTATATATATGATGTTTACAGTTTATAATTGCAATTTTATCAGGAATACCCTGAACAATTTTCCATTCTTCTGTTAATTGTTTAATATTTCCCAGAGGGTAAGCTTTAGCTACAAAGTTTTTAAGAACGATTGTTGATTCATTAGCTTTTCAAATATGTAAGAAATGCTTCAACACATGGTGTAGATTACCCTTAAAAAACACAAAAACATTTTTAACAATTGTTCGCGAAGTCAAATTCTTGAGCAGGCCAGTTATTTACTTTTTTACGAATTCATCATTTAAATTTGTTCCTTAAAAAAGTAATATATGTAGTCAAAATCTGAACTTTTTACTTATTTCTAGGTTGCCACTTTTTAACACGCTTTTACCATGCAAAATGTAATTTTACTATTAACTGTAAGTCAGAAATAGAGAGATGCAACTATCAATCCTTATTTAGGTGAGCCCGAACATATACTCAAGAGTTTTTATGAGTCAAACTATTTGGTTCAGCAACATGAATTGATCGGTTTGCACCGGTTCAAAAAAAAACGGTTAGAAACCATTCATCGAAGAATACATCATACATGATTGCTTGTGAGGGTTCGTTTTTGTTCATTCAGAACGTTTGATTGAACATGATTTTCGCAATCAAGCTTGTTCGAGTATGACTTCCCGATTGTGCATGAGCCCAGACCGAATGTGCATGAGCCCCGCCCGATTGTGCATGAGCACCGCCCGATTGTGAACGAGCCCTACTACCCGAAGCGATGCTTAGATGCATTTTTTTTTTCAACCGGCTTGGTGTTTTTGGTTATAATAATAATAACACACGACTATAATAATGGAAATGAATGCAAAAACCGTTTCTGAGCAAAATGCGAATGGCACCTACACCCTAACTGCTCGTTGCAAAGGCAGAAGCTTCGTGTGGAACATAATATCCGAAATTATAATGCCGGACAATACCGTACTGGCAGGATTATGGATTTTTTGAAATGTTAATTTCAGTTTTCTATGATTTTATAATCTTTTTTTTTGTACGGTTTTTTAATTAGTTTTAATTTAGTACATTTATACAATAGAAATAAAATAAGATGTCTATTGTTTAACTCCCTTCCATATTAAAATCGACTTTGTTTTTTAATCAAACATACAATCAACTCGAGTTTTAAGTTTTGCTCCCAATCAACTCATGTGCAAGAAACCCGAAGTCTAAAATGTTCAAGCCCAAACAATCATTCATGCGTCTCATACCCGAAATTGCAATCCGGCCTTTAATCGAAACAACATCGAACCGGTGAACGGCAAATACCCGAAAATTCCATGTTTGATCGAACCGGGTCGAACCCGCAAACTTGGGCTCGTCTGAATAAACCCGAAAGAACACATGGTGATGAGCAACTGAGTTGAATTGAAGTGAATTTTTTGAAGGGGCATCGAGCAGGCTCAATCATAGTCAACGCAGTTCAGTTCCCTGGTCAGAAACTATGAACTTGCATTACCTAAGTTAATGTTAATATCAGGAGAATTACTATTTATATTGATGTAGTATAAAATAGATATTATCATATTATCTAGTCCATTAAAGGGAAATACTTGTTCTAAGCCCAAATATTGCTTAAATTTCATAAATTTTTTTTTGACACTAAACAAAATATTTTTTATAAACTTTTTTGTAGGTTTTATTTGTTAATGAAAAAAATCGTTCAAAAATATTTTAAAACTTCGGCTCCTTTCCCGGCACGAAATGAATCCACACGGTATCTTCTACAGCCATCTCACGTGATCTCAAATTAAAAATAAAAACAAATTTGGTTAATTTCTTAAAGCTCTAGAAGGTACCGCGCGTCGAAAAATGTTCTTTCGATAAAAGCGCGTTTAAAGTTTTATATAGTACAAAAATCACGATGTAAAATCGTAGACTGTTCCGCCAGATCAATCATATTTCAAGAACCACATAAAATATTAAAGTATACTTTCTCCCACGTATTCCCCACAAAATAAAAAAAGTTTTCATCGGCCAACTATCGGGTTTTTTTTATAGGAAAGTTTTGTGCCGCTCAAGTACACGTGCATAGCCGTGGTTGACACAAAAATAACACTTTTTCCGGTTTGCCTGTTCTCTACGTTTGCCGAACTCTGATCTAGACCATATCCGACCACTCCCCAACTAAATAAATCTACATTTATAGACTGATTAATACCAATAAATTTGTCAAAGCTCTGCCTCCTTGTCATCAGTAAGTGGAATCTCTTTGGAGTTTATACATTCAGACCGCAGAATTAATCTGAGTAGCGGTTGCAAGACATCCTTCTACTAGATCCTAGCCATTTTGACCTAATTTGTCGAATTTTTCAATTTCAATTTGGAACTTATCACTCATTCTTATTTGAGAATAGAAAGAATTTTTTGCGAGCCAATACTATTATTTTTTCACTTTACTGGGCAAGTCTGAGGCTTTTTGAAAAAACTGACACAAGGATAAAGAAATTTAAGAAACACGTTAATCATAAGAACGAGTTTTTTAAGAGGTCTTCTTTTGTAACTGTTATAATTATACAAAAATAGAAAGAAATTTCAAAATTTGATTTGGTGATAAGTACAATGGTGAAGATGTGTAATTTTCGGCTAGCAGTAAGTTTTAAGATATTTTCCGATAAAGAAGTTGGAATATTTTGTAGTATTTTGGAATTCTATATGTTTTACAGAAAGGAGTTAGTTTGCGTTATTATTATTTTTATGTGGATAACAAACTTTATTACATATTATTAAATTTGAATATGGTGATTGATTCGAATGACTACATTCGCAATGTGTCCTAGATTCTATTCAATTATTTTACTTGCATTTCTGTAACTTGACAGCTTCTATCAGAGCTTAACTGAAGTATTGCTGGGCTTGAATTTAATTTCCGATACCTCAACGTATAATAGTTATTGAACCAGAAACTAGTTTAACATACTCCTTCTTATATGCGAAATTTTAAATCGCAGTACATACATATATATATGAAATGTAAATTTAAATAAACCTTAAAAATGCACATTTGCTTACGAATAATAAATTTTCCCGTGAATCTGATATTAGTGGAGGTAAGCTTTTTATTTTTATTAGAGTTAATGTAAGCTTTTTATAAATAGACTACAAATGCACATAGACTCCAATATATATGTATGTACATATGTATGTACATATATTTATATTGACACTATGCGCTTAACTATGGTATGTTACATTGTTTACAGCAGCGGCGGGCAGTATATCAAAATACCCTTATACACTGTACTTTGTTTTTGTATTTTCGATCCTAAGTGTCAGCCTCCTCCTACGGCATGAATGCATTTTTTCATTTTTCTCTTGTACGTCTCTGTTAGCTGTCGAAAGTGCCCAAGGCTTACAAAATTTACTATTTGATGGAAATATGTATGTTATAAAGCCAATATCGCATAACCTATTAAAATATTATCAGAATTGTGACTGTGAAGTTATTTTAATGATAAGCTACATTTTAGTATTTCTTATTTGCATATATTTGCAACTATTTGTCCATAGACTTTACATAGTTTAAAAAAAATAGTCACATATAAGGCAGGCTCCAGTTTTGACTTACTTTTGCGTTTTACTTTTTTAACCGAAACGTTATATTTTCATTTTGAGGTAATACCGTTTTCACAAAATCCTGTAACACTACTCATCAAAATTCAACTTTTTTTCCGCTGTCGCCCAAAATAACTTTTTCTGATAGAGATTTAAATTTTTTTAAAGAAGGCTTTTTTTTTAGGTTTAGTTTTTTTTTAATGAATTCTTTAAAAATTTGTTTTTTTCAGAGGTTGTTCTATTTTTCACATAACTTCAGTTTCCTATAACTGGTTGTAATGAACTTTGTAGTTTTGAGAAGCTGACAAATGCAGCTAAAAATCCGACCCAATCAGTTTGTAGCTGCGACTTAACGTCTGGAAGATATTAAGCTTTCAAATTCAAATTTTATAATATTTTTCTGTATTTTTCCCCGAAATTTTGACTATGAAAACTCACGAAAAGTCGAAAAAAAAAGATTCTTTAAAAATTTTAAAATCTCCAAATCTATCAGAAAAAGTTATTTTAGGCGTCAGCGGAAATGTCGTGTTGACTAGTATAATCGATGTTTTATTTTACCAACGTTTTCGACACAAAAAAACAGCTGACCCGATTTTTTCGAAAAAATACAACGTTATATTTTTTCCAACTACATGTCGGACGACCTGTGAACAACCGCATAAAAATTGAAAATTAAATTGTTAATAGTCATTCAGCTGTTCTGTTACGCGCATGGTGTGAGCACCGTCCGATAAGATCAAATCGGGCAACATCAACTGCTGGCACGAATGTGTTGTTGCCCTCACCATTTTTTCCAATCAAATTTGAAGTTGGGTTAAACAAAATTATTTATAAAGAAGGCACAAGATAAATTGCCTTACAATGGTGTCAAATTTATGTTAATACATCAAAAAGTCCTTTTTTTTCAATAGTTTCTTTTTTTTTATAAAATGCTGTTTACTTTCATTTTGGCGAGTAAAATATTTCCCCTTTTGAAAACTGAGAAATCTTGCGTTCGTGAACACGGGAGCATACATTTTTGCGTTTTCAAAAGGAAATCGTACAATTTTTGGGAAGCGAAAACCGGAACCTGCCTGTGTTTGTATATATATTTATGCATACATATTTATGTATTTATATTTATATATATATATATTTATGTATATATATTTATGTATACATATATGTACATATGTTGTATGTATATATTAGGGCGAGAAAATTTTTTTTCGCAATAAGCGTCCACCAGAATCTGAATCTACGAAGAAATCTAAGAATCTTTCACCAAGAAACTATGTGTCTAAACTGAATTTCTAGCTCGTGCTGAGAAGCATGAAGATTTCAAGTTGAGGTATTTTAAAGAATTTAATGTATTTAAAAAAAAGTACCACATTTTTAAATTATATTGGGATCAATTCTGATTCATCTTTTCACAAAAAATATATGTTTATTTTTTTTTATATTAACCAAACATTAAACAACTTTTTTTTCAGTTTGTCGAAATGAGCCGAACATGCCATGTACTGAGGCTCATTTAAGAAAACAAGAGACAAAAATCTGTAACTTTTTAACGCAGTAAAGTATCGGTCTGAAATTTGAAATATGTACATATATATATACACGCAGAACTTCCAAGGAAACTTAGACAGTCAAATACAAGTAGGCGTGGAATGAGGAAGGGCATTTGATTAAAAAAAAAATGTTTTTTTCATAGGCTAATTACGAAACTTTTAAAGAATAAGCTTTATCTTAAAATTGCTTTATAAGCTTATTATCTTAATAATGACAAAGTATTGATTTGAAAAACGGTTTAAAGTGTATGTATTTTGTACATATAATGTACAATATAAGTTTTCCGAGTGCTATATCAACTATTTCAAGAACTAATTAACAGAGCAGACGCCGGCTAAGCGAAAAAAAGAAACGTGTGCTTATTTAAATTTAACAAAAAGTTCAAGACTTGGATCAGTTCGAAACGTGTTGTTATGCATTTGGTTCAATTAGTATTTCTCTTTAAAAAAATAAACATGTGCTTATTTAAATTTAACCTCAGCGATGTTAATTGACTCTTACAATTCGGAAATTGATAGCCTTATAATGATGTCTGCTTCAAGTATTAATACAAAGCATATCGCTATTATCATTGGCATGCCAAGTGAATGTTCAGAATTGAATTTGCCATCTTATCAGTATATACTGAAATATTACTTTTACGTGAGCGACCGTCAGAAACAACAAACAAGAAAACAATGCTCTTATACAAGCCCTACGCCGATTATAGCCAACAAAGTAAATGAAATTAGGGAAAGAGCAAGTTATAAAGTAATAAATAAAGAGCATCCTCAAAAAGCGTAATACATTCCTTAAAAAAATATATCGAGACAAATTCATTTACTGAATTTTAGATTACCTTGGATGAAATCAACAAGTCATTTTTTCCTGATGAGTTTTTCTCATTTCCTTTTTAACAATAAAACAAGAATAAATAAAAATAGTATTGCCCTTCCTCATGCCACGCCTACTTGTATTTGATTGTTACACTTTTCTTTGAAGTACATACTGCGTGTATATATTTCAAATTTCAGACTAATACTTCACTGCATTAAAAAGTTACAGACTTTTGGCTCTCATTATACCCGGTACTCGAAGAGTATAGGGGTATATTAGATTTGTGGGGATAACGGTTGTGTGTAACGCACAGAAGGAAGCGTTTCCGACCCCATAAAGTATATATATTCTTGATCAGCATCAATAGCCGAGTCGATATAGCCATGTCTGTCTGTCCGTCCGTCTGTCCGTCCGTCCGTCCGTCCGTCTTCATTTGCGCCTATATGTCAGAGACTATTAAAGCTAGAGCAACCAAGTTTGTATCCAGTCTCCTGTGTGATCACACTACTCCAAATGTAATTCAAAATTTCTCCCCGCCCCTTTCCGCCCGCACAAAGGACGAAAGTCTGTGGCGTATACAATGTTGAAGATACGAGAAAACTAAAAACGCAGAGTTATAGAGAATGCTCATTGCTATCAGAGTGTTGAATCTGGATTAGATCGGATCATTATTATAGCTACAATGAAGAAAACCATTTCGAAAGTCATCATTCCCTCTCGCTCTCTCTCACACGCGACCCCATCTGCTTTGCTTATTCGTATAAATGAGCGCCTAGTTCTCAGAGACTATAAGAGCTAGAGCAACCAAACTTTCCATCCAAGCTCCTGTGATACCGAACCAGCACAAGTTTGTTTTAAAATTTTGACACGCCCCTTTCCGCCCCCACAAAAGACGAAAATCTGTGGAATCCACAATTTTTAAGATAAATGAAAACCAAAAACGCAGAATCATGAAAAATTACCATATCTACCAGATTACCGAATCTGGATCAGATCGGATCAATATTATGGCCAGAAGAAACAAATTAAATTTCAGTGGCTACGCAACGCCTGCCAAGCGCTGACTCATGCCCCTCCCTCTCTCGCTCTGTCCTAAACACTTGTACGTCTCAATTATGTAGTTATACATGTCATGTAGAAATGTAGGCGCAGATATACAAAGCATATGTAAACAAAAATGGAAACATGTATAAAAATTCCAAAAAATTCATATTATTTTTGTCCCTTTTGAGAACATATAATAAATTTCATAAATCGTAGGCTCATATATGTATGTATATATATACTGACTGAGTACCGGGTATAAGGTAGAGCCGCGGCCTTTGCCGCGGCTTACAACGTTCCCTCTCGTTTTCTTAAGTAATTAAGTGATTTAAAAATGTGGTACTTTTTTTAAATACCTTAAATTCTTTAAAATACCTTGTTAGAAATCTTCATGCTTCTTAGCGCGAGCTAGAAATTCATTTTAGACCATAGCTCGCAAATAACTGTTGACCGATTCGTGCGGTCGCAATTCTTCACGGAGACTTTGAGCATAAAGTCTGAACCGATTGCATCCCAGCGGCGAACAGCATATCCAGTAAGCCCACAAGATGCATTTCGTAAAGGCCCCACGTAATGTATTACGTGTAGGTTTTAAGTAAGCCAAGTTGTAATGGGAAGTTTAGCACAGAACTGTTGTTGTTTCGTTCGTTTGCTACTTCGGCTATAGAGTTCATTCCTGTTCGTACATTTTTTCCGAGTTTTTTTTGACGTTTACGCATATTATTACGCATGCAAGTGTACAAATACAGCTATAGATGTAAGTGTGACGTGGAATTTCTGTTCATCCTTTTGTGTTCGACATTTGTCGTCACTCTGATTTTTTTGTCGTGCTGTGCGGATCTGGATTAAGTTGGATTAAGTGAATTTTAAGTGAATTAACTGAAAATCGTATCAGGTAAGTGTTTATAAATATTAATAAGTTATATACAGTAAAGTTTGCCATAAAAGTGTTTGTTTTTCATTAGCAGGCTTGTCTACCAGCATACGTACATGCATTAGTGTTGCAGTTTTGGGTAAAAAACCTTTTTTCGTAAAAAGAGCAAGCAGGTATAGATACATACACATTACACACACATACATAAGCTGAAAAAAAATGCGTTGTAAAAAAGGGTTCAGCAAAAGAAATTTATATGATGCTAAAATTAAAGTAACCAAGGATCCAGAAAATAAAGAAAATATTTAATAAAGATCAAAATGTTTTTGTATTTGTTCCAGTATTCGCATTACAACTTACATTACGTTGTATATTGGGTAGTGCAGTATTTGCATTACAACTTACATTACGTTGTATATTGGGTGGTGCAGTATTCGCATTACAGGCACGCACACATTTTTTAAATCGTGTGTCGTACAGTGGAAGGTCTGCCCACAGCCAGCATTACAATTTAGGATATGTATAATTGGGTGTAATGGAAGCCCGAAATGAACTCGGATTCTTTGCCCACTTTCTCGATGAGATTGTAGGCATTCACTCCACAAAGCGGCCAAGCAACGTTAAATGTAATGGGAATCGTAATCCATTTTAGAAGGTAGTAGGCATACCAACTCATGAAGAGGTAATGGATTACGTGGGGTGTTTTTTCGCCGCTGGGATTGTTCGTACAAAAATTGTGCTTGCACTCAACCGACGAGCAGTTTTTCCAGTCTCTTTTGCTCTGCTCATTCCAAGACCGTTTGCCCTCGAATGACGATTCAAAAAGTCTTTTGCGAATGTATGTGTATGTGAAGTCTCGAAGGTTCTACGAGTCACTTCGCTTTGTTAATTTCGATGGTGTAGTGATCGTAGGTCGAGAATTTTGACAAAATGTATAGTCGCTTATCACTAAACGAAAACATATTAAATTTGTTTAGAAATGTAGTGCTGAAATCGCCACACTTGAGTACGCTGGCACAGGTGGTATTGGCCACAAAAAACCTAAGCCTAATTCAAAATAAATTAATTATAAAGAAACTATTCATTTTTTAATCAAAAAATTAGTTTAAAATATAAAAAATTCATGTTTAAAATGTCAAGAAAATTTAACGTGAAAATCGAATGTCACAATGTTACACAACGTACCACTGTGCATCGAAAAGAAGACAAATTATTGAAAAGACCGTTTGGGTTGACTTTTCAGCCAATCGGTTTTTTAGTGAGTCTCTCCATGGTATACCTAACAAGGTAGCCGCACTTGCACTCTCGCCCTCTTTGCTTCCTTCTTAAATTTCAGTCTGCGTAGCAGCATCTTCGCGGACGATTTTGTCTTGTTCATCTTCTTCACTTAAATAAGAAGTAGTTGCTCTCTCAGTGCGGCTACCTTGTTAAGTATACCTTGAGTCTCTCTGTGCGAGCATCACTCGTATCTCTCATTTTGCGATGTTCGGTAATAGAGCGTCTCACGAACAGCTCCGCATAAAGCGCTCAACAGAAAACCGAAACGAAAAGAAACGAAGTCTGCTGCTCAGAGAGAGAACAAGGGTGCATGCTTTTTTTCGGTTGTTCTCGAGAGCAGAGAACAAAACAAACGGTCAACAGTTATTTGCGAGCTATGGTTTAGACACATATGTAGTTTCTTGGTGAAAGATTCTTAGAATTCTTCGTAGATTCCGATTCTGGTGGACTCTTACCACGTTTTTTTCCCCTATTATATATACGTATGTGTATATACATATGTATATGTATGTATATGGCTATGTATGTGACTACGCTATACTGTTATACTGTTATATCACACTAAACAAAGTGGTATAATCCAAATATACTTTCGGTACGCATTGAAAGGCTAAAATATATCGAGTGACTTTTTTTCGCATTTACAGCTGTGTCCAAAATAGTAGTAGTGCAGATACAAATTTTCATTTTTCTAAATATTAAGACTAGACAAGAATATCAAGTTGGTTAATTTTTATAGTAACCTAGCTTATTACAGACTATAATAATAGATAACAACTTAAGATAATTCCACCAGATTTTTAGGAAAAAATTTAAATGTGAAAATACTTAGAAAATTACCCGTTCAAAATAATAGTAGTGCATTTTTTCAAAAGAGATTACAGTCGAACAAAATTTTCTGAGAGTGTCCTTTATATCCGATAAAAAACATCCATATTTTCATATTTAGTTGAGTAACCTTCGATTTCTATAAAGGCTGTACAGCGTTTTGGCATGGAGCTACCCACATTGTGGCTTTTCTCTATGAAAATCGAGTTCCAGGGCTTTTATAAAGCGTCCCAAAGTTACTTTTTTTACATATTAGACCGCTCTATTTACATTTTACAACAAATTATTAATTAGATTAAGATCGGTTGACCGATTCGCCTATTCCATTGACTTTACTTTATTGGAAGCGAACTACTCTTTGAAAAGTTGTTGGGTATACTTCAGATCGTTGTCCTCCTGGACCCCTACAAAACAGATGTATGCTCTATGAGACATAAGGTAGCATAATATCGGCCAATATTCAAACCTATAAATGACGAGCGATTGTATTTTTAACACGTATACTGTCGAAATGATAAACTCGCCCCAACCATTATTGAAGACCCGCCGTATTTTACAGTTTTTAAAGTTTATTTCGGGGAAAATTGATATTGCCGTGGTCGTCTTAGCTTAGTAACGAGATCTACTGCCACAAAACAAAATTAATTTTGGACTTTCGGAAAAAAATACCTAAAAAAATTTCAAATTTGAAAGCTTAATAATTTCCAGACGGTAAGCTGCAGCTACAAAGTGTTTGGGTCGGATTTTTAGCTGCATTTGTCAGCTTCTCAAAACTGCAAAGTTCAATACAACCAGTTGTAGGAAACTTAAGGTATGTGAAAAAGAGAAGCACTACCTCTGAAAATAAATAAAAAAAAAAAAATTTCAAAAACTCTTAAAAAAACGAACATAAAAAAATCCATAATTTAAAAAAAAATATCCCCAAATCAATCAGAAAGTCTAATTGAGCCACAGCGGGGAAAAAAAGTTCAATTTGGTCGGCTAGTGTAATTAAAAATCGAGAGCGGAGTCAATATGGCCATGTCTGTCTATCCGTCCGTCCCGATGAGCGCTTAGATCTCAGGGACTATAGGATCCAGAGCAACCAAATTTTGTATCCTGACTTCTGGTAATATCAAACGTTACAAGTGTATTTCAAAATTTCGCCCCGCCTTGTTCCGCCCACACAAAGGACGAAAATCTGTGGCATGCCCAATTTTGATGATACGAGAAAACAAAAAAAGCCGAAACATAGAGAATGACCATATATAGCAAATTGCCCGATCAAATCAGATTATTATTATAGCAAGAAGGAAAATAATATAAATGCAGTGGCTACGCAACACCTTCCACGTGCTGCCATCTAGCGAAGCGAGGCCACACTGACTGAGTATCAGCAAAGACTACATATACAACAGTAAGATGTTGCTCAAGAATAGATTGAATTAGATTTTTGTTCGACACTTTGTGTTATGGTCGCGCGGGATGTACGCCTATTATCTTTTAGGCTGTCCTTCGTCTCTGACCGCCGCTCGCTGCCTGCCTAATAGGTCGCGGTTGCTCGGTCCGGTAATTTTACAAAACCAACTACACAGTTTCACACAAACGAGACTCTTCTTCTGAAAACGGCTACATTGCATGAGCAATGAGCATGATTCATCACATTTATACTCGACTCGATTTTCCTTTTTCCCACAACCGGCACACTCCCCCTATATATTTATATATACATTTATAAGTATGTATGCAAATATAGTTTTATTATATTTATGGTTCAATAAGACCCCGGATTCGTATTATAGTTTCAATAAAATATTTAAGTTCCAAGAAAGTAAAGCTTTTAAAGAATTTTGTCAAAGTTGAATTTTACGTGTTATTTTATAGACAGGCAGGCTGAATAAAATCGCGGTCATAAGGGTATTCTGAGCTCCAGTCGTCCAAACGTGACAGTTTTCAAAAAAGAACAGATAAAACTATCAATTTTTTTAAATCGATGGAACAAATAAAATAACTGGTTAGAATGGACAAAGAATTTTTTTCCTGATTGCCCGGGGATCTATTTTAGAGTATATATGTATATATAATTTTACATTTACACATAAAATATATATATATATATATATATATGTATACGATATATGTTAATTAGTACATATATATATATATTAAGAATATATGTACGAATATGTTTTTAATACAATTAATTTGTGGCAATTTCTTAGTATTCGAAAATGCGTAATTTTTAACGGCAAATTGTAAACAATAAATAAAATGTTGTACTTTTTAAAGAGTGCAAAAAAACTCTATTTTAAATTTAATCTTCCTTAGAAAGACTTCCCAAGTCACTTAGAAAGATTTCAGGAGAGAGTACGTGCGATGATCCAACCAGCACTTCCCAGTTGCGCACAGAGTTAGTAACTTCATAGGCGCACCGCATTTCAGACATACTCACGCCTCCCACAATGAATACAATTAACCTGGGAACGTTTTTGACTTGCGCCTGGGCCTTGTCCTTGTGCCAATGACCATAACGGGCACTAGTTGGCGCATGATAGTTCGTATTTTGTGCCCGACCTTCAAGAAAGGGGAAATGGCGTTGATCGAGCTTATCCTCAATGCAATCCTCCATTATGTCTTTGATTACGGGCGTCCAGCGAGACATCTGATAGGTGCTTTCGGTTATTCGTTCTTTGCGCGGAACAGAATATACCTTTTTGCGAGACTAAAAAATAACGAATATAACATTTTTCATCTTTGTTCTAGAATACTCACATCAGCAATGACATTGATTCCCAGGTAGCTTAAATTACGAACCATATCCTGATCTTTAGGAGATAACTGGGCATGCGTGAAGAGTTTGGTCAAATTTTCCTCAGAAATTCCATTTTTGATCATCACATAAAGAGCAATTATTCGAACTTTATCGTAGTTGGAAACATTCTAGAACAGGGTTTAGATAGATCATAAATAATATGAGGAATAACAGCTTACGGCATCTAACAATATCGGCACTATATTTCGCATATGGTCCTTAATCTTTTCGCCTTCGGCGTCAGTACCCATCGCTAAATCTTGTTCCACACGGCATAGCTTGTCCACATAGTTCTGATACGATTTCATGCAGTCCTCGGCCAAATGCAAATGGGTGGAGTACTTGGATAGCTCTTTTTGATACTGCGGCATTTTTTTGATCATTTGCGATAAATCGCGCATTGAAGACTTATCAGCTGTATGCGAAAAATAAAAAAAGCAACATTTGTAGTAATTACTGATAAATAATGGGATCTAAGACTTACTGGAACTCATCCGCTTTGAGTCAGTAAACTTTTTCAAATTCTGCGTAACCTGTGTTGACACGACGGCAATGTGCTCGTGGCGCAACTCTACCCACAAGTCGTCGTTCTCATCCAGTAACACCTCCTTCTCAGGTTGGTTGGGTCCTGGAGTATAGCGGTACACATCGTTAACAATTGGTAGTAAATCATACGCCATAGCCTGAAGTGTAAGCTCATGTAAGAGCGGTGACACACAATCGAAGCCACGATCTAGAATAAGCAATTGTGATCTTGCTTTTTCCGGCCCTTCGCCCATGGTGGGCTCGTCAGCCTTGTAGGCGTCCAGCTTTTGCTGAATTGAAGCAGCCAGATCGATATTTCGGTCCCAGTCGCTTCGGTAGCGAACGTTGGGATATTCGCCCAAAGTTGCACACAAAGTGGCAATTTGCTCGGCAATGCGCTCGATGTGCTTGCTTCGAATAGAACGCAAAAGCCGGTGAGTATAAGCACTGGAAAGTGTCAGGCGAGTCCAGTGAAAAGACCTGCGTAAGGCGAACAATTGTATTATTAAGAGAACATTTAAAAGTAAATTTTGATGAGAGTAGCATATTAAAGGAGTGAAGAATTATATCCAGCTTAACGAACGGTTAAACCAACTACATTGGTTAATGGTAATATGTATGTATGTAGATCCCGACATGAATCCATAGAAAATTAATTTTTTTTGGCGTGATATGATTCAGATTATTCAGAGAGAGAGAGATAGAGGGAGGAGGAGGTCGAAAGGGGGCGAGGCAAAATTTTGAAATACACTTGTATTGAAGTGATATCACAGGAGCTTGGATGGAAAGTTAGGTTGATTTAGCTCTTATAGTCTTTGAGTACTAGGCGCTCATAAACCCGAATGGGCAAAGCACACAGAGTGGAGTGTGAGAGAGAGCGAGCGGAACGATGTCTTTCGAAATGGTTTACTTGATTGTCGCTATATTAATGATGCGATCCAGATTGAGCACTCTAAAGGATATAGTCCTTCTCTATGATCCTGTGTTTTTAGTTTTCTCGTATCTTAAAAATTGTGCTTGTCACAGATTTTCGTCCTTTATGTACGCGGAACGGGGTGGGGTGAATTTTTGAAATACACTTATAACAGTGTGATATCACAGAAGTCTGGACACAAAATTTGTTTGCTCTACCTTTTAAAGTCTCTGAGATCTAGGCGCTGGGGAAGACAGACAGACGGACGGATGGACGACAGCATGGCTATATCGACTCGGCTATTAATGCCGATCAACATATATACTTTATGGGGTCGGAAACGGTCCTTCTGGGTGTTACACACATACACTATCACCACAAATCTAATATACCCCTATATGTATGTACAGTTGCAAAAAAAATAATAGCACCACTACTATACATTTTGTTCGTGATAAAAAAAACGAATTATATTGCGAATTTTTATACCCGGTACTCGAAGAGTATAGGGGTATATTAGATTTGTGGGGATAACGGTTGTGTGTAACGCACAGAAGGAAGCGTTTCCGACCCCATAAAGTATATATATTCTTGATCAGCATCAATAGCCGAGTCGATATAGCCATGTCTGTCTGTCCGTCCGTCCGTCTTCATTTGCGCCTATATCTCATAGACTATTAAAGCTAGAGTAACCAAGTTTTGTATTCAGTCTTCTGTGTTATCACACTACTCAAAGTATATTTCAAAATTTCGCCCCGCCCCTTCCGCCCCCACAAAGAACGAAAGTCTGTGGCATACACAATTTGTAAAGATACAAGAAAACTAAATACGCAGAATCATAGAGAAAGACCAAATCTATCAGAATGTTGAACCTGGATCAGATCGAATCATTATTATAGCTACAATGAAGAAAACCATTTCGAAAGTCATCATTCCCTCTCGCTCTCTCACACGCGACCCCATCTGCTTTGCCTATTCGTATTTTGCGTCGCCTAGTTCTCAGAGACTATTAGAGCTAGAGCAACCAAACTTTCTATCCAAACTCCTGTGATATCAAACCAGCACAAGTGTATTTCAAAATTTTGCCACGCCCCCTTCCGCCCCCACAAAGGACGAAAATCTGTGGAATCCACAATTTTTAAGATAAATGAAAACCAAAAACGCAGAATCACGAAAAATTACCATATCTACCAGATTACCGAATCTGGATCAGATCGGATCAATATTATGGGCAGAAGAAACAAATTAAATTTCAGTGGCTACGCAACGCCTGCCCAGCGCTGACTCATTCCCTCTCTCTCTCTTGCAAACACTTGTACGTCTCAAATATGTAGTTATACACGTCATGTAGAAATGTAGGCGCAGATATACAAAGCATATGTAAACAAAAATGGAAACATGTATAAAAATTCAAAAAAATGCATTTTTTTAATTTAAATATTATTTTCGTCCCTTTTGAGAATATATAATAAATTTCATAAATCGTAGGCTCAAATATGCACAACGTTCCTTTCGTTTAAATTTGGATTTTTTTATATTGTTTAGTATTCCCCATAAACAAAAATTGTGTTACCGTTCTTCAAATTTCTATCTATATATTTTATTTGGGATTTTAAGAAAAAATACCCAAAAAATGGCAGTAAAAAAAGGAGCACCACTAGCCATTTTCTTAGTGAAGCCCCTATATTTCTCAGAATTGTCTTTGTAGAAGGCACGTACATATTCATTAGTTTTGATTAAGATTTCATTGTTTCTGTCATAAAAGTTAATAATAATCATTACAATGGGACGTAAAAAGCACTGTACTGCGGAGATGAGAACTGATCAAAAAACTGATATTAGACGGAAATTACAGAGAAGTTGGTCTATTGGTATGATACTCCAATACAATGATTAAAAACGTCTTAAACTATGAAGAAAAGGATGAAACACGCGAAAGAACTATCTATGAACCCTATTCATGGCAAAAGACAGATTCATCAGAGCAAGAAAGGTCCCTTTAAGTCATCTACCGGGCTTAAAGAAGAGCTTTAATAAATGCGACGGATCAAACAGTTAGCACATACCTTAGCCATCATAACATAAAAGCCTGCAGCTTAAGAAAGGTACCACTTTTAAACGCGACACATATTACTAAGCGCTTTAAGTTTGCCAGGGTTGAAGCAAATCGGACATCCCAGCAATGGACGAATATTCTATGGTCAGATGAGTCCAAAGTGGTTATGTTTGGAGGAAAAAGATCTCGATCATACGTTAGACGTCCAAGGAAAATAAAATACAAACTTTAGTACACCGCAAAAACCATTAAGCATGGAGGGTTTAGTGTAATGATATGGGCCTGCTTCTTCTACTCTGGAGTAGGTCCAATAGGTTGGATAAAAATTATCATGGATCAACATGTGTACGTGAATATAATGAAGACAGTTATGCTACCCTTTGCAGAATATGAAAGTCCGCTCGTATGGGTCTTTAAACAGGACTATGACCACAAACACACCAGCAAGAAAGCAAAGGAATGGTTCAAGACAAACTGTGTGAACGTTTTGGAGTGGCCTGCTCAGTCACCTGACCTGATCCTATAAAAAATCTGTGGTCCTACGTTAAAAAGGCGGTTGCTATTTCCAAGCCAGCCACTTTCGGATCACTTTGGGTATAAATTAAAGGATTGGCTGTGAATGCGCAAAATGCATAGCTCGCAAATAACTGTTGACCGTTTGGTTTGCTTACGCTCTGCTCGCGAGAACATCCGAAATAAAAAACCACCCTCGATCTCTCTCTGAGCATCAGACTTCGTTTCTTTTCGTTTCGGTTTTCTGTTGACCGATTTACGTTGAGCTGTTCGTGAGACGGTCTTTTACCGAGCATCGCACAATGAGAGATACGAGTGATGCTCGCACAGAGAGACTCACTAAAAGACCGATTGACTGAAAAAGTCAACCCAAACGGTCTTTTCAATAATTTGTTTCCTTTTCAATGCACAGTGGTACGTTGTATAACATTGTGACATTCGATTTTCACTCTAAATTTTCTTGAACTTTTAAACATGAATTTTTATATTTCGAACTAATTTTTGATTACAAAATTAATAGTTTCTTTATAATTAGTTTATTTTGAATAAAGCTAAAAGCTAATAAATATCGAGTTAAGGTTTTGTGTGGCCAATACTACCAGTGCCAGCATACTCAAGAGTGGCGATTTCAGCATTACATTTCTAAAAAAATGTCATAAGTCTTCGTTTAATGTTTGATATTTTGTCAAAATTCTCGACCTACGATCACTGTACACTGAAAAAACTGCTCGTTGACTAAGCCCGAGCAGAATTTTTGTACGAACAATGCAATCGGTTGCTCTCGGACCCTTTGCTCAAAGTCTCAGTGAAGAACTCTTATTTTGCGACCGCACGAATCGGTTAACAGTTATTTGCGAGCTCTGACAAAATTACATAGACAATTGTCTTCCGGCGCTTAAAAAATTTGTTGATAAATATCATGCGAATGATAATACGGTGTTTTGGCGTCTGCTCATTATGCCAAATCAACTCTGAAGGCTCTTGACCATTTGAGCATTGAGTTCGGGCCTGCAAAACCCTCCAAATGTGCCTCAGTTAAGGCCAATTGAAAAGTTTTGGGCAAATTTGAAAAGAAATGTTTACAGCAAGGGATATAATGCAAAAAACATCGACTGTTTAATATTAAAAATCAAAAGAGAGCTTGCTAAAATGGATGCAAAAGGAATTCAGGGAAGGCTGATCGCTATGGTCATGAACATTTTTTGTAAAAATAGCTTATAGTCTAATTAAAAACATATACAAAATTTAAGTTAGTCGGACTTGGAATAAATTTGTTATTTGTGTTAGAACAGTTGTTCGTATTTCGTTCCGCATACCTTAGTTTTTAATTAAATTTTTGAAAAGTGATGCTATTATTTTATTCGCCTAATTTGATCACTTTCAATGAATTTCCTTAAATAACTTAACGTTAAAAAGAAAGAACATTTTTTTTTATATTCTTATGTTTTACAGACGTTTTAGCTGAATAGTGACGAACATTAATCCATGCCTGATCGCCAGTGTTTGTACAAAGATTAAGATTAGCGTAAAAATCTATAGTTGACTGTACGTTTTTATACCCGGTACTCGAAGAGTATAGGCAAAGACAATATAAACACTAAGATGTCTGACGCTCATACAATTATGTTTTGTGGGGAGGGTTGTTTTTATGAAGAGCGCAATCTCGCTCGCACGAACTCCACTGCGCTCGCAGATCTCAAAATAGAATGAGCTTGCTTGTATGAGTACACACGGAACTATAAGTACACATGTGTGTGTACGTGTGCCGAGCTGCCGAAATTGCCAGCAAAATACTTATGAAAAGATTTCTTGAGCCACAAATGTATTTGCAGTGTTGCTTATTGACGCGACGCACTAATACCCTATAGACAATTAATATAATTTGATGTTATATCTGATATACATTCTGCGTTTGTATACATTTACATTCGTTTATTATATTCGTTAATAGCACATTAAACAAAATTAGCATATAAGGGATATACAAAATATACAATTTTTTATATTTTGGGCATACGTCATCGGAAAATCATAATCTCCATTCAATTCTAAAGTAATGGGTATTTTCTTCGACAGCGGCGTCGTCAACAACCAATACAAACAAGCAGCCATACAAAATGTGCACACATCCACTTAAAGCTCAGCCTCACGTACAGAACGTGTGAAACTAAAGCGCTCTCTGTCTCTCCGTCTATCTGTCTCTCTCTAATTCACGCTGGAACAGTTTGAAATGCCAGCGTCAGGAATTGAGCTCAAAATTTTGTATGCCGCGGCATGTCTTAGTGTTTATATTGTCTTTGGTATAGGGGTAAATTAGGTTTGCGGTGATAGTGGATGTGTGTAACGCCCAGAGGGAAGCGTTTCCGACCCCATAAAGTATATATATTCTTGATCAGCATTAATAGCCGAGTCGATATAGCCATGTCTGTCTATCCGTCCGTCCGTTTTCATTAGCGCCTATATCTCAGAGACTATAAAAGCTAGAGCAACCTAATTTTGTGTCCAGAGTCCTGTGTGATCACACTTCTCCAAGTGTATTTCAAAATCTCACCGCGCCCCTTCCGCCAGCACAAAGAACGAAAGTCTGTGGCATACATAAAAACGCAGAATCATAGATGATGACCATTTCTATCAGAGTGTTTATTCTGGATCAGATCGGATTATAAATATAGCCACAATGAAGAAAACCATTTCGAAATTCATCGTTCCCTCTCGCTCTCTCTCACCCGCGACCCCGACTGCTTTGCCCATTCGTCTTTTTTGACGCCTAGTTCTCAGAGACTATAAGAACTAGAGCAACCAAACCTTCTACCGAAGCTCCTGTGATATCAATTCAGCACAAGTTTATTTCAAAATTTTGCCTCGCCCCCTTCCGCCTCCACAAAGGACGAAAATCTGTGGAAAACACAATTTGTATGGTATTTTAAGGTATGACAGAGTACCGGGTATAAAGTCACAACGTTCCCCCTCGTTTCTGTGTGAAAAAACGAGAAAGATATATATGTATGTAATTAATTTTGCTTGATACATACAAAAACTTCCGGACCAACTCTGTTTAATAGTCTATAGTTTCATAGTGTTCCAGCAAAGCAAGAAGACTTCCACGCTTTTATCTTTTTTAGTTGTATATTTTAATACTTAAAGCTTGTTTTGCCTTTTTATACCCGGTACTCGAAGAGTATAGGGTATATTAGATTTGTGGTGATAACGGATGTGTGTAACGCCCAGAAGGAAGCGTTTCCGACCCCATAAAGTATATATATTCTTGATCAGCATCAATAGCCGAGTCAATATAGCATGTCTGTCTGTCCGTCCGTCTTCATTAGCGCCTATATCTCAGAGACTATTAAAGCTAGAGCAACCAAGTTTTGTATCCAGTCTCATGTGTGATCACACTACTCTAAATGTATTTCAAAATTTCGCCCCACCCCCTTCCGCCCCCACAAAGGACGAAAGTCTGTGGCGTATACAATGTTGAAGATACGAGAAAACTAAAAACGCAGAATTATAGCGAATGACCATTTCTATCAGAGTGTTGAATCTGGATCAGATCGGATCATTATTATAGCTACAATGAAGAAAACCATTTCGAAAGTCATCATTCCCTCTCGCTCTCTCTCACACGCGATCCCATCCGCTTTGCCCATTCGTATTTTGTGTCGCCTAGTTCTCAGAGACTATAAAGGCTAGAGCAACCAAACTTTCTATCCAAGCTCTTGTGATATCAAACCAGTACAAGTGTATTTCAAAATTTTGCCACGCCCCTTTCCGCCCCCACAAAGGACAAAAATCTGTGAAATCCACAATTTTTAAGATAAAATAAAAAACCAAAAACGCAGAATCATGGAAAATTACCATATCTCCCAGATTGAAAAATCTGGATCAGGTCGGATCAATATTATGGCCAGAAGAAACAAATTAAATTTCAGTAGCTACGCAACGCCTGCCAAGCGCTGACTCATTCCCTCTCTCTCTGTCGCAAACACTTGTACGTCTCAAATATGTAATTATACATGTAGAAGCAGATGTAAAAAGCATATGCAAACAAAATTGAAACATGTATACATATTCCAAAAAGGGTTTGACTTCAATTTTGAAATATTATTTTTTGCCTTTGCCGTGGCTCACAACGTTCCCCCTCGTTTAAATTACATTTAGCTCTGCCGAATCGTGTTAGAAGTTATGCGTTTACATACACAAAGATTAAGTACAATAAAACATTAAAAAATATAGGGTAATGAAATTATATTTGCTAAAAATAAGAGACCCTAGTATAAATACGTGTTGAAATTATTGTTGGACGTCCGAAGCCTACCGAAGGGTATTTTGATTTAGATTCGCAGTTTCGGACCCATATTAGGATACTTTTTTTTTAATATTCATGAGGTATACTGGAATTAAAGGAAAAAATTGAAAGGAGCAAAAAGGAATTACAATTGAATCGTTTTCACAGCCGTGCGCGCCATTATGTTGTGGTTTGCAATAGTCCGGTGCATAGTGGCTCGTTTGCATTTATTAGCTAATTACTTAGATAAACTCAAACTATTGAGTTTTTAATCAAAATTGAAAAATTTTATAAAAATTAAAGATTAAATTTATTCTCAAATAATAAATATTAATAATAAATTAGTAAAATATATATTTAAAAAAAAGTTTAAGAAAAAAGTATACACAAAATTTTAACGGAAAACAGAAGACAATATAATAAATAGTTATATGCGTAACGCCATACCAAATTTTTACACTTTTTTATCTGCCTGGCATCTATTTAAATTCTGGGCTGAGAGTGAGACGGAAAGCAATCTATTCATAAGGCAGAGATTTAAAAGGCACACATTTTAGGTCTGCTTGTTTGTATTGGTTTTTACACCGACGCTGTCGAAGAAAACACCCATTACTTTAGAATTTATTGGAAATTATGAATTTATGAAAACGCTTGCCCACAATACAAAAAATATTTTGTGTTTCCTGTATGTTTTATTGTACTATAAACGAATATAGTGAACGAATGTAGCTATATAAAAGAACATAATGTATGTCATTCATGACTTCACATTAGATAAATTGTCTGTAGAGTATAATAAGCAACCCGCAGTAATTAAATATGTGGCTCATAGCAATGTTTTTGGATCGAGTGTGTGCTGCGCTTTGCACAAGTACACACACATACGTACACATACGAATAGCACTATATGTGCAAGTGCATGGACTTTGGCCACATAGCGCCGAACTGTAAGAGTGACCAGGACTTCACAAAGTGCTGCTATAACTGCAACTACTGGAGCAGACCATCCGAGAGGACCGCATTGATAAGCGAGCAATACCACAATCGCAACTCTGGAGATTGGTTAGCGGACGTCATCAAAAAGGAAGCGATATGTAGCTGTCGAAGCCCTAAATATCAGCTACTGCAAACACGCGTCGAAGAAGGATTTGCTAGAGGCCGACTGAAAGGGATATACCTATTTATAGCTGCTGTCTGCCACCGAGCCTCACGCTGCAGCAGGCGACGGAGGCATTGGAAAACATAGCTGATGATGCACGGGATAAACACCCCACGCATGGGCAACGGAATGGGGATGCCCGAGAACCAACCCCAAAGGGACAGGCGCTCCTGGAATGCTTCGCGACGCTCGACGCCGTGCTGCTCAACACAGGCACGCAACATACATTCGGAAGAGCGGGAACCGGGTCTATAATAGACCTAACGATTGTGAGCAGCAGCCTTAGCCCAAGGATGACTTGAAGGGTTAGCGGAATATACACCGGAAGCGACCACCAAGCCCTGATTTGCGAAATTCAGGATGCTGGCGCACGCAACTTGATCCTGGGCAATCAGGTAGGGCACAAGACCAACACGCTAGAGACGGATATGGTCCGAGCCATGTTTGCGGGGTGCGAGACCAACGGGACGGCCGAGGAAAGAGCACGACAACTGGCCACACATACGATGGCAGCATGTGACGTCTCCATGCAAAGAAATAGACCGCGCCCTGGCAAACCCACGCCAACATACTGGTGGAATGCAGCTATAGCTGGCGCCAGGCGGGAGTGCCAACGCAAAGACGAATAAACCAACGCTCGAGAGGTTCCCCGAATTCGAAAGGGCCCAAGGGGAATTTAAGAAAAGCAGACGCCGCTTAATGAAGCAGATCAAGGAGAGTAAAATCAAATGCTTTGGAAAGCTCTGCGACGAAGCAGATGCGAAACCTTGGGGCTACGCATACAGGCTGGTAATGAAGAGACTGCGAGTGTTCAGTCCCCTACCGCCATTGTGTGCAGATCTGCTAAAAACATAGTGGAAACTCTATTTCCAGAGCAAGGGGCAGCCCAGAGGGTGGTGGATGGAATTTCGCCACTGGAAATAGAAGCCACCACAGAAACAGAAGTCCTTGAACGGACCAAGGACGGTAAAGCACCGGGACCAGATGGGGTCCCGAATGCCGTACTTCGTGCTGCCATTGAGACAAGCCCACAAACATATGTGGGACTTTTCAATGCGTGCATGTCCGAAGGAATCTTCTCCAGCTTATGTAAACGACAGCGGCTAGTCCTTATACCTAAAGGAAACAAGTCTACTGAGGAGACATCATCCTACCGACCCCTGTGCATGGTGGACACAGTAGGTAAGATCCTCGAGCGTATAATCCACACGAGGCTGGAGGAAGCAGTAACGCGTCAACTCTCACCGAGACAGTATGGGTTCCGCAAAGGCAGCTACACGGTGGACGCAATCGGCGAGGAATGTGAGATAGCGAAACGAGCTATTCATGGCACACTATGGATGTACGGGACCAAAGAGTACTGCATAGTGGCAACACTCGACGTCCAAAATTCGTTTAACTCGGCCAATGTTTACCACATACTTGAGGCACTGGCAAAACTCCAAGTACCGCCGTATTTGCAGAAAATCACCGCTGACTACCTCAGAGACCGAGTACTCATATGTGAGATAGTTAAGGGGCTACGTGAACACCACTACTGTGGAACATCATGTATGATGGGTATGATGGAATCCTAAAGATGGAAATGCCAATGGGTGGCACAGTGATAGGTTTTTCCGATGACATATAAATTGTCACAGTGGCAAAACACAAAGCAGAGGCAGAAGAAATCTGCAATGGCGCAGTAGAGCGAGTCAGAACATGGCTATCCGGGAGGGGCTAACACTAGCCACCCACAAAACAGAGGCGGTGTTCTTAAGCAGCAAGAAGGTAGTGGAGACGGCCACGATCTGAGTAGGTGACTCCACTATCAGTTCCGGCCCAAGCTTGAAGAGTCTGGGGGTCATGATTGACCATAGGCTCAGCTTCAAGCACCACATGGCGTATGCCAGTAGCAAAGCTGGCAAAACGGCAGTTGCCCTATCGCGCATTATGCCAAACACTGGAGGGCCGAAGCAGCTGAGGCGAAAGCTTCTAGCGAGCGTGGTTAACTCGACTCTAATGTATGCTGCACCAATATGGGCGGACGCAATGAAGCAATAGACATATGCCCGAGAATGCGTGAGAGTATGCTGCGCATACAGAACGGTATCCCTGGACGCCGCACTAGTTATAGCAGGAATGATCCCAATCCAGCTGCTGGCAAGTGAAGCCGCTGGGATGAGGACACTGACCAGGAGACAAGATACGCAGCAAGGCAACGCACAATGTTGCAATGGCAAGACTCGTGGGATACTAGCAACAAATGACGTTGGACCCATTAGCTTATCCCAGACCTGCAAAGCTGGCTGAGCCGCCGCCATGGACAAGTGGAGTACCACCTGACCCAGCTATTGACGGGACATGGATGCTTTAAAGCCTATCTCTATAGGTTTAAGCCTGAGGACGACCCCTTCTGTCTGCTCTACGCGGGGATTGTCGAAGACGTTGAACATTGCTTCTTCAAATGTCCACGATTCCAGCCAGATCGGGTATTTCTAAGCACCAAGCTAGGAAGGACACCAATTGTGGCAAACCTGTCAGAATGCCTAATGGAGGCGGAAGAAAACTGGGCTGCATTAATCAAAATGGGCGCAGCAATAATCATCAGACTGCGTCACGAGGAAAGAGCACGCAAAGAAAGAAGGTAGAAATCGTTAAAGATTGACGAGCCCTAAGGGCATTCCCCCCCGGCGGAGTAATATATGTGTGTGTGTTTGGTTTTAGAGCGGTTAGAGTCCCTCACTCTGGCTTCGGCTGGGTCGGCATGAGCTTTCCTGTAATCACACAACGCAAAAAACAAAGAAAAAAAAAAAAAAAGAATAACACTATGTGTGCGACCGGTATATACCAGAGAGCTGCAACGAGTAATCATTATTTAGGTAAACCCGAACATATACTCAAGCGTTTTTATGAGTCAAACAATGTGGTTCAACAACATGTAGCGCCAACGCAACAACGTAGCGCCCGTGGGCGTTACGACATTTTCAAAAGTGTCATAACGCCCTCAACTTTTTAAATCTTGCAAATTGCATCAAGAATCAATGAGCTTACCGATATGAATTTACCGTTCATTTTCTTATCTTCATTTTCGCTATTGCTCTGCCCATATTGCAGACAAATAGTTGAAAGTAGTGAAAAAGTTTACCAATAAAATATGAATTTATTATTATTTAACCGCAACATTTATTTGGGAAAGGATGCTTGCAACAATTTTATTTCAAAAACTATTTATAAAGTAAAGAAATAAAGAAAATTTGTGTACAAAAAATCGCGCGATTTTTGTTATTTCGCAGAGTCTGTATCATATTATTACTAAATTTGTATAAGTTTCGGGCGTTATAGTGTCATAAGGCCCACAAAAGTGAAATAAAGCCCTGCAGGCGCTATGACATTTCAGCCCATGGGCGCTACGACATTTCGAAAAGCGTCATACCGCCCGCAGGGCTTTATTTCACTTTTTTGTGGGCCTTATGACACTATAACGCCCGAAGCTTATAAAAATTAAATAATAATATGATACAGACTCTGCGAAATAACACCCCCAAAAAAAAGAATGAAATAAGGCCGAAAAAATCGATTTTCAATCAAATGTAAGGTGTTATTTCATATAGGTAAGCTCATTGATTCTTGATGCATTTTGCAAGATTTAAAAAGTTGAGGGCGTTATGACACTTTGAGAATGGGCGCTATGACACTTTTGGAAATGTCATAACACCCGTGGGCGCTATGACACTATTTTTGGTGTAATAACGCCCACGGGCGTTATGACACTGGGCGTTATGACATGCACCCATAAAAAGCAAGGGCAACGAATGTTACATATAAATATAACCACTGTGGAAGCACTCGTAGACTCGTGTGAGAATTTTGAAATTATTTTTAAGAAATTGCAACGTTATAGTTCTCCATCACATTGCTTTGTTTTACCGTTTATTTTAAAAATTAAAGCCCTTTGTATTCAAAACTCGGAAGACATAGCTGCGATGGCAACCTTGAAAGCAAATATCATTGCAAACATTGACGATATATGGAACGCTAATTTAGGTCTGTGGCATACAGCTGCATTTTTTTTATACCCACCTGCTTCAGGAATGCAGCCAAATGATATGAACGAAATAAAAATGTTTTGCATATTTCGCATTCAAAACAAATTAAATTTATTAAATATACAAAAAAAAAAAGCTGCACTCCGAAATTATTTGCATTTTTGACTTCTCTAGCGTGGGGTTTCTCAAAATGTTATTCGATACTAACATTTTTTTGAGTCAATAAACCAATTTTTAACAAAAGTGCATACTACGTTTTTTGATATCATATTCATATAATTAAAAAAAAATATTTTTTTAATCACACTTTTCTAAACGGTCATTTAGTATTTTGACCAAACACAGGAAAAATAGTAAAATTATAAAATCGATTTATTCAGCATAAACAAAATATTTTCCAATAGGTTATTTCATTTTCTATAATCTAATAATAAACAAATATATTTCAGAATTTTAGTTTTCAATTAAATATATTAATTAATAATTGGTGGTACCCCCCTTGGCTTTTATTACACATTTAACTTTATTGGGCATCGAATCGCATAAAGCCCTCAAATATTCCTCCGTTATATCCTCGAACCAAACTTTTTCTATAACCTCCCCTAAATCAACCATAGTTTTGGGCTTCCGCTTTCTTATTTTGGAAGTGTAGTATAGTTCGAGCTAAAATTTCTTTCGCAAATCGTTACTGAACTTCAGAAGCTATCTCTACAGCATTTTTTAATCGATCATGTCGGTTCGTTTTCTTAATAATCCGATTTTCCCTTGCTCTTGTACTCATACTTCTTAAAAACTCCTAAGTAAAATGTTTCCAAAAACTGAGACGACACAAAACGCACGCAAAAAAAAAACAAAACATTCATAGGGACTCACAAAAAAATTAGACGAATCGAATAATATTTCGGGAAATCCCACGCTAGAGAAGTCAAAAATTCATGAAATTTCGGAGTGCGGCTTTTTTTTGTCGCAGGGTGTATAGGAAAGCGAATCTTCAACCTCACTTTCATATGCTGCGCCATCGCAGTTTTCTTGTGATTCGAGTAGTTTTAGATAATATTAAGTTAAGTTGGCCAAATCTTCTATTTCGAAAATTTAATAAATCGGCCTGTCTCAAAACCACAGAAAAGCTTGAAGATGAAATGGAAAGATATTGCAAGAAAGAAGTTGGTAGATATGGCAATTTAAATTTAATGAAGAAATACCCCTATCTGTCAAAAGTAGCTTTTGATATTTCCTCAATGCCATCTAGTAGTGCAGCGGCTGAGCGCTCGTTTTCTTTGGCGGGCAACATTATTACAGAAAAAAGACTAGGGCCATGTTCGGTTGACAGCTTGCTTTTCTTGAATTCATATCTAAAAAATTTTAATACTTAAACGCAACTAATTTTTATTTATATATTTTGATCTCTTTGGAATATGGAGTTTTTGAAATGTTAATTTAAGTTATTTTTATAATTTTATAATCATTATTATTTGTTATTAGTTTTAGTTTGGTACATTAATATAATAGAAATAAAATAAAATGTTTATTATTTAACTCCCTTCCCCGTTAAAACCTACTTTCCTTTTCAATCAAATATACAATCAACTCGAGTTTTTAGTTTTGTTCCCAATCAACTTAAGTGCAAGAAACCCGAAGTCTAAAATGTTCAAGCCCTTTTCGGGATTTCGTCGCTAAGGTAACAATCATTCATGCGTCTCATACCCGAAATTGCAATCCGGCCTTTAATCGAAACAACATCGAACCGGTGAACGGAAAATACTCGAAAATTCCATGCTTGGTCGAACCGGCACAGATTGGGTCATCTGAGAAAGCCCGAATAAACAAATTAGTGCTGAGCGGCTGAGTTTAATTGAAGTTAATTTTTGAAGGGGTATCGAGCAGGCTCAATCATACTCAATGCAGTTCTCTGATACATACCCAGGGGTGAGACTATCTTCCTTTTTTCCCTATCTCTCTGTTCTCTTTCCTGGTAGCACTTGTTATTGTCGCACTTGTTCTTTTTGTTTTGATTTTCATTTGTGAATTGTCATGCCGTCTTGTTCTGCAATTGCAACTCGTCATGCCAGCTGACGGCCATTTCACTGCAGCGGAGCAATTGAGCCAATTGCAGATTCACACCGGTTCCCCTCACCAGATGGCGCCACCAATACACAGTTCCGAAATAAAGTTTTAGGACCAATTTCTGCTGGTGAGGAGCATACTTCATAGGAGTAAATGGTGCTAAAGGTAGTAGAGCCTACCAACAGTTGGCGGTAAAAATGGCGTCAAGGCTGAAAAGACCAATAAGGAATGAGGTTTTTTTTGGCGTCAGTATTCTAGAACTTCAGTAAGCGGATTAAAATCTTGCAGAGATGGCTTCTAGGCTAGTGCTGAGGCCACCTCCATCCCCAGTTCGAAATAATTGCCACCTGGATGCTCGAAGCCGGTCTGGACCTATCCTATCTGGACCACAAGACTATCCTCGTCTTATCTATCCTCATCACGAGCAGGAAAAAAACGGGGTACATCACAGTGCGAGTATTTGCCGATTTGGTAAAATCTCAAGACTCCATTAAGTATTTGGCCGTGATATTGGACAACCGCCTATCCTTTCGCCCACATGTGGAATATGTTTGCCAGAAAGCAGCGAGGAGCCCTCTCTCGCATGCTTCCAAACGTAGGTGGACCGAAGCACAAACGTAGGAGATTCATGGTAAGCATAGTGGCCTCCATCCTGCTCTACGCACAACCAGTGTGGGCGGCCGCGGTGGCAAACAAACAGAGCCTAAGAAGAAAGCTATCTTCTTCATATATAATATTATTTGTATTATCAAATTGGTTTTAGATCAATTAAAAGGAGTGGTAGCAATATTTTCCCATAAAAACTGAATATGGAACTCTATAAACTTAATGAACTCAATAAAAGAACTTACATACTTTAGAACAAAATAACATATAACTTTTTTCTTATCCTTCGATTTTAATGATTCTAATTAAAGTTACGTACATACACTTAATTTTGTTTTACTATATATGAAAGAAATATTGTTGTATTATACATTTTTAACACAAAAATGCAAATTTTTTAAAATTTATTTTAACTACTTCCAGATTGATTTCCAGTAGTCAGTTGGGAACTAGTTACTGGTAACTAGGTCGAAACTAGTTCTTGGGCTGCAGCTTATCGTCTGAAGATATAACTTTCAAATTCAAATTTCATAATTTTTTCCGTTATTTTTTCACAAAATTTTGACTATGAAAACTCGGGAAAAGTAAAAAAAAAATATGTATTCGGCGTCGTTTGTAAGAATCGATGTATAAACGGCTAGGTTGCAGCCGTTTAATCAAACCTTCATATGCCGTTTGGTACCATGCAAATCGTTTTACCGTTAAAAGCTATTTACACACACAGATTTGTGGTATTTTTTGTAAGAAAAAGAACGGTTATATGTATGTCGACTAACGGAATTCATCGGCAAAATTCAGCATAAAAAGGTTTTGTGAAACGGCTGCAACTTTATCCATTGTCACAAACGATACTGTTGAGAAATTAGCCGCTAGTTTTATTAGTTGTCTATATCAATATAATAACTTGCCCTATTCATAAGTTCATAATAGTATTGCCCCGCTTAAGCACCTATTTGTACGCGCATAGGTGTGTTGATATTGCTTGTATCCAAAACCTAACTGGTACGCTCTCACAGCCAGCATCCGCTGCTGCACACGATACATCGATCTGTACCGTTTTTGCATTAGACCGTCGCATCGCAAGATCTTTTCGATTCCTCTTTGCTCGACTTCTTTTCGTGAGTTGATTTAGTACACATTTCTAGACGCAAAGAACCGCACGCATATCGCTGTACCGCCGCATAACTGAAAAGTCCTAAATCGTTTTTTTTTGTGGCCGTAGCTCTTAATAGTATCTAAGACGACTACTATATTAATTCACCCCAAAAGATACTTGCAAAACTTTAAAATTTCACAGCTCCTCAATCATTCGGTGAGTTTTTCCTACTACGAAATTCAGTGTTTTTGTTAAAAATGCATCTGTTTTGGGTGATCCAGGGGGATCCGAAGGACACCCCCAAAGTTGCCAAAGAACCGTTCCCTGCTAATAGAGAAAAATCAATGAAATGGCCGAATCAGTCAACCGATTTCAATCCAGTTGAGAATTTATTGTGATATGTAAATAAAGCTGTGTTATTAATAGATAAATCAACTTTGGGACGCTGCAGAAATGCCACAATTTGGATAATTCTATCTAGCGCTGCGTAGTCGTTATAGAAAACAAAGGCTACTCAACTTAATATTTTAATATTGAAATTTAGTACTATATGGATGTCGTTTAACGGACACTCAGAAAACGTTTGACTACAATATATTATAAAACGAGGGGGAACGTTGTTAGCCGCTGCAAAGGCCGCAGCTCTACACTATACCCAGTTAAAAAGGGCAAGAGGTAAATTTTTTACATTTTTACCAAACAAAATTTTCAAAAATGAAGTCGAACCATTCTGCATATTTTGTATATTTGTATATATTAAATGTTATCTGTTTCCGTTTTGGTTTACATGTGTTATTTACATCTGTCTTCTATACATTTCACATCTACATATTCGTCTTTACATATGTATAGACGGTTCGTGGAATTGTGTGCGAGAGAGACAGAGACAGAGAGAGAGAGAGAGAGAGAGGGAATGAGTAAGCGATTGTGGGGGCGGAAGGGGACGTGGCAAAATTTTGAAATACACTTGTACTGAATTGATATCACAGGAGCTTGGACAGAAAGTTTGGTTGCTCTAGCTCTTATAGTTTCTGAGAACTAGGCGCTCATCTGGACGAACGAGCAAAGCACACAAGTCCGCGTGTGAGAGAGAGCGAGAGGGAATGATGCCCTTCGAAATGGTTTTCTTTATTGTGGCTATATAATCCGATCTGATCAATATTCAACACTTTGATAGATATATGCATTCTATATGATTCTGCATTTTTAGTTTTCTCGTATCTAATCTACATCTAAATGTACCCCTATACTCTTCGAGTACCGGGTATAAAAATGCACTACTATTATTGTGACCAGGTAATTTTTGAAGTATTACTTTTACCGAAGCAGACCACATGTCTCCATTTTCATATTTTTGTTGATCATTACAAAATGACAAATAAACCGAATATATAAACATACATGAATAACTGTAGAGGTAAAACTAGCTTGATCTTTTTTTTATACGATTTGTTTGTCTGCACACAATTAACACACATTAAATTGAACACTACAAAACAAGTCTAACAAAACTTAAGGAGATTTTTTTTAGATGCTTTAGGGCTAGAATTGCCAGAGCAAGATCGCGCAAGCTATTTTGGGAATTAAAACATAGTTTTTACAATAAATATACGAAAATACACAAAGCCATATTTTCGAGTAGATATTGTGCGTAAGGACACTGATAACACTACTCAACAAAATGCAACTTTTTTTTCGCTGTCGCCCAAAATGACTTCTGATAGATTTACAGATTTACAATTATTTTTATTAAAGAATTATGGTTGTTTTTTCCTAGGTTTATTTTTTTTTTGAGAATTTTTAAAAATATATTTTTTTTCAGAGGTAGCGTTTCTATTTTCCACATAACTTTAGTTTCCTATAACAAGTTGTTATTGAACTTAAGTTATGTGAAAAGTTAAGTTATATGTGAAAAAAGAAGTACTACCTCTGAAAAAATACCAAATTTATAAGGAAATCTAAAAAAAAACTAAACCTAAAAAAAAATTCTTAAAAAATTTTTAAGTCTCCAAATCTATCAAATGTCATTTTAGGCGACAGCGGAAATGTCGTGTTGACTAGTGTAAGCAAACTGTGCCATGAAATACCACTAGAAATCTCCTGATTGGCATTATTAAATTCATAGAAATATTAAAAGTAGTTAATTAAGATTTATATAAATAGAATAATAAAGCCAACAACAGGAGCACTAATATGATAATTTAATTAGACACATTATACAACAATGACGCCTGGTTTAACAAAGCTTTATATAAATTAGTAAACACTTAATATGAGTGTTAGTTTTTGACCGCACCTGGCATTCGTAAGGTAGAAATGCAATATTAATCTCCTTTAGAGTTTTGATCTTTCTTGCAGCGCACGATTTACACAAATCGTTAAACAATTCCTCCGGGCAAACTATAATTATATACACATAAAAAATTTTGATTTATATTCATACATATATATAAATATAAATATATATATAAAAAAATATATATATATATATATATATATATATGATCTGTATTTATATGTTTGTAAATATATAAATACGGAATAAAGATTATAGTGTGTGTTTATTTATGTATGTATGTATAGGTATAAATTTGTTTGAATTCGCCAGTAAAACTGCAGATCATTCCAATTTTGTATATAATTTCTTTTGCCTCTGAAAAAGTACCCAGCGGTAAATTCCCAGATAAAATAATTAAATAATAAAAGAATGCTCACTTGGCAACTCAAAAATTAAAACTATAAAGTGCTCTACATTTGTATAAAATTAAGGATGGAGCCATGTATTTCGTATAATAGGCCATTAAGCCAGCTGCACAATTTTCCCTATTTTTTCCAATGGTATAAGTTAGTTTAGTACTGGAACACACACAAAAGGTAGATTTTAAAAAGTGATATAGATTTTATGTTATATATTAGTGGAACGGCATAGGAATTTTAATTTAACTAGAAAAGTTCTGGACGCTTTTAATACCTGGGCTTCAAAGGCTAGAAATGCAATATTGATTTCTTTGCAGGTACGGACATAACGCCGACAAATACCTTTGTGTGCCTGCAGCATATCGAATGCTCTGGGAGGAATGGCTATTCAGTAATGTGGTTAGATTTCATGAAAATAATAAAATCAAAATACAAAATTATAAAAAAAAATGAATCCCAAATAGACAAGAACAATAATAACTGGCGACTAGAATCATACCCTCGGTGAAGAAGACATGCGCAAACCGGTACATGGGGCGCGCAGGATTCTCAAAATCCCGTATCAATGCACGAACAGAATCATCCGATGGGGTAATTAAATATATCGCATCCATGGTGGGTAATGGCTCACGTTTCTTGTTGATGTCCTCTACCACTGGAAATTATATGAGTTATTTTTTTATGTAAGTAATAAAAAAAACACTTACAAGTGATACCCTCAGCACTGATCTCATGCATCTTGGTGCAGGCGGAAACCATTCGCATGCCCAGCTTATCCACCACCAACACCCGCCACTCCATGCCACCGGCTCCATTTTTTAAAGCCGATGGAGCTCCATGTTTCTTCGGTGGTGGTGGCTTGTACTTGACCACCTCGTTCATGATTTCTAAGGTTTCATGCAAAATAAAGAAGTAAATTTAATTTTAGAACATAATAATAAGAACTCCATTTATTAACTAATAAACTACTGGCTAGTCGGGGAATATGTCAACATTATTTGGTATATCTTATATAACTTCAAAATTTATTAATAGCATTGACCTGCGAGGATTGCACAAGAGCTAGTTTAATCGACACTAGTGCAAAGCATATTACATCTACAGCCAAGTCCTCCGGCCAAAGTGGGCTCCGCTCCGTAAAGCGACTGTTTAACGCCAATAAACGAATTAGTTTTATTTTTATCGGCAAAGCACGCAGAAAAACGGTTACATATACATATGTACACAAAAACTGTCTGATTTTGTAATATATTGACTGAATATCTGTCAGCATGGAAGTTGAAGTATTTCCTTCCACACCGGCTCGCACTGGCTCCTCAGCCAGCGCTATCCCATCCGGACCTGCTCCTCGGGTAGAACCCGCCTCTGCCTCACCCATAAACCATGTGACCCCTCTTGACCGATCTACTCTCTTCGCTGTCGCTCCTCTAAGATCTATTTTCGTCTCACGTCTTATGGAATCGGCTATGGATGTAATGGTTCGAGATTATATCTTCTCTAAACTTAACATCAATAGCTCCTCTGACATAGTAGTTACTAAATTTTCTTTTAAAGAAAAACGTAGTATTTCCTCCTTTAAAATTCTTGTTCCGGAGAAGTTTGTTAAGACTGTGTTGAAACCCTCTTTCTGGCCAGAGCACACTATCTGTCAAATTTTCAATAGTCGATCACGATCTTCGCAACCCGCGCTTCGGGTAGGAATCCTTGCAACTCTTTCTACTGATTTTCCATCTACTTCAAAAAACTGAATTCTTCCCCACCTCTAAAGGTCAATTATCAGAATGTACGTGGCCTGTGCAGTAAGCTCACCAAATTACATGCTGATAGTGCAACTATTGATATCGACATTATCGCCTTCTCTGAAACATGGCTCAATTCCTCAATCTCGGATTCCGAGATTTTTGTAGATAATTTTAACATATATAGATCTGATCGCCCATCTCGAGGTGGCGGCGTCCTATTTGCTGTTCGTTCCGACTTAACTTCCCAATTCTTTTCCATCGATGAGCTCAACACCATTGAAATTATCGTTGTTAAAATTCGTCTGTGTTCTTTTAATTTATTCATATCATGCTATTACATCCCACCGTCCTCTGAATTTACAACTTATATGCTTCACGCTGCCCATCTCCAGTCCGTTTTGTCTCAGCTTGGTGATTCTGATCGTCTTATTGTCCTCGGTGACTTTAATCTCCCTAATGTCACTTGGTCCCCATCCAATGACTCAAACTTAATGTTCCCATCTATGCAGCATGACTTCGTTGATTCTCTGTCCGATACATCGTTAGGCCAGGTAAATGGCATACGCAATATCATGCGTAGGACCCTTGATCTCGTCTTCACTACCGATGCTTCGAGCACTTTGGTATGTCGAGGATCACCTCTATAATTCCCTGAAGATCCATACCATCCCACACTTTCAATTGATTTCATGTTACCATCCTCAAGCCCTATAAAGTCGTTTATTAAGCCTTCGAATATCTATTGCTTCAAGAAGGCTGATTTCCTCTCCTTGAATACTGCCCTATCTCAGATGGATTGGTCATTCCTTGAATTTCCAGGAAATCGAGTCTGCCACGAATGCATTCTATAGCTCTATTTTTTCCATCTTTCCCATGCATGTTCCTTTAGTCACCCCTCCAGAAATCTTTCTGGTCCTATCTGGTTCACCCCTAGATTAATAAATCTGAAGAATTTAAAATCCCGTATGTACAAGAAGTTTAAAAAATCCGGTTTGCAATCAGACTTTTCGAAGTACTCAATTGCAAAATCGAAATTTTCTTTATTCAATACATTGTGCTACAACAGATACTTGACCCAATGCAAGCTTAACTTTAAACGTGACCCTAAACAATTCTTCAGGTTTGTTAATTCTAAACGTAAATCTTCCCGATTTCCTTCTTCTCTACACTTAAATGGTAGTTATGCTGATAAGGATTGTGATATTGTTGATCTGTTCGCTTCCTTTTTCCAACGTTGCTACTCTGTCCCATCTATTAACTATTCCTCTATCCTAGCCTCATCGAACGACTTTAGTAGTAGTTACTCTTATCCTATCCCTATAAATAGTTCTAACTGTATCCTTCCCCCCTTCATCGACTATGATGGTCTCTTAACAAATTTCAAATCGTGCAAGTTTTCGTTCTCCACTGGGCCAGACTCGGTTCCGAGTGCTGTACTAAAACTTTGTGCAGAATCTCTTTGTGTGCCTCTCCTAAAACTTTTCATCTTGTCTCTCAAGACTGGTGACTTTCCCACCGTCTGGAAAGAATCCTATATAGTACCCTTTCATAAGAAGGGATCTAAATCTGATGTCTCTAACTACCGCTGTATTTCCAATTTATCTGCCATTCCTAAACTCTTTGAAAAAATCATCACTTCTCAGCTTCAACATTTTTGTAGTTCTGTATTCTCTGAATCACAGCATGGATTCATTAAACGTCGCTTAGTTTCTACTAATCTACTTGAATTTTCCACCTTCGTAACTTCGGGTTTTGCTAAACAGTGTCAAACTGATGTCGTTTATACTGACTTTAGTAAAGCCTTCGACTCCGTCAATCATAATCTACTTATTCATAAACTGTCTCTTCTAGGGTTTCCGACTAAGCTTCTATATTGGACTAATTCCTACCTTTGTAACCGCTCTCAACGTGTCTGCTTTAACTCCTCTCTCTCTAAACCTGTTATCGTCTCATCTGGGGTTCCTCAAGGTAGCCATCTGGGTCCCTTGCTATTTAACCTATTTATTAACGATCTTCCTCAAATGTTATCTTATTCCCGTGTCCTAATGTATGCTGATGACGTTAAGCTATGTTTTTCCTACAGTGACCCCTTGTCCCCACTATCTTTGCAATCAGATCTTGATGCCCTTAATAACTGGTGCCTAATCAACACTCTACCTCTTAAAATCTCTAAATGCTACATAATGACTTTTCACCGCAATAAGCCATACCTTTTCGACTACTCTATCAATAACTTTATCCTTCAACGCCTTTTCAAAGTTAACGACTTGGGCATTACCTTTGTACCTAACCTATGTTTCAACTCTCATATCTCTACTATCTCTAACAAAGCCAAAGGAGTCCTTGGATTTGTCAAAAGATAGTCTAAGGAATTTACAGACCCGTACACTACTAAACTTCTGTATGTTTCTCTGGTCCAGCCTATCTTGGAATATGGTTCTTGTGTCTCGTCTCCTCATTACCAAAAATTTCAGGATATGCTCGAATCAGTACAAAAACAGTTCCTCATCTTTGCCCTCCGGAGACTCAATTGGGACCCTTCGATCCATCTTCCTTCTTATGAAAGTAGGTTGCGCTTAATTAACCTCCACTCTCTTAAATCCCGTAGAACCTGCCAAGGAGTTCTCTTCCTCCATAAGCTTCTCTCTGGTGAGGTCGAATCGACTGCCCTCATCAACCTTATTAGTATTGCTGCCTCTTCCCGCCCGACTAGGCATTACTTTCCTCTTCATCTCCAACTCTGTCTTTCTAACTACTCGGATTATGAATCTTTCCGTAGCCTTTGCCGTAACTATAACCAATTTTTCCATCTGTTTTCCTTTGATACTAGTTCTAATATGGTCAAAATTATCTTAATCAATAACTTAATTTAATTTAAATAGCTTTAATTGGGAATTGTTCGGCTACCGGCTCTTCTCTTACCTAAATTTGGCTGTTGGTGGGATCTTATCGGCTACTGAGCCGATAATCAGCACCACCGGGTCTGAGTATTGGCATTGGCCCTTTAGTTTAATCAGTTAATGTGATGTGAATGTAATTTTACCCTTACAGTTTAACAGTACATTGTTAAACTTTAAACAAAAATAAACAATAATCAAGATTATAAATAATAAAGAACATTAACTAGTAGCTTGTGTCTACATAAAAACATCAACATTAGCTTACTTATACCCTATTTTACATTAGGGCGCATCATTGGATTTTTCCGTTAAATGGAACATGCGACAATGATGCCCATAAGAGCCCTGTGGATAGAAGAAGACAATCATGCGGGTAGCATGTTTGAACATTCTCCGCATCATATGCAAGTGTTACCGTATTCTGACAAGTATTTTTACAAAATACTGAAATTATTCGGGGTTTCGACGCGGTAATAATAATAAAATAAAATAAATAAAAATAAATAACAATAAAATCAATTTAAAGTTGAGCGGCCAAACCATTCCTGAACATTTCAATTAAAATAAGTCTGATTCCGATTTTTAAAGAGCCACTTAAGAATTAAAGTCAGCAGCACGTAATTTTTGTTTGGTGGAGCCAACAGCCAACAATAGGTGACAAAATGATGCGAACTAAGTGTGAACGCCTCGCATCATTTTTCCACACCTCCGACAATGATGCGGTAGTGTAAAAAGGCCGTTGACTTCAAAAAGCTATACGATTTTAGCCAAATAGTTTTAATTTAGCGGTTTGCAACTGATGAAGATGAATGAGTCTCTCAGGAGTAATATGCAGCCAAAAATGTCTGTAGACTTTTTACCTTACTACCAATTTCACCAATTAATAGACATCCGGGACCACCGGATATTGCCATCACAAATACTGCGCCTGTGTCCAAAACCACTGTTGAGGGATCCCAAAATCTCACGGCTAGTTCCAGACACATCTAATGAGTTACTGCTTTCATACAACGCAAAATAAAATCCATCGGCTTAAAGTTGGAGAAGTTTAACTTTTCTTATGCCTGGGAAATAACGTACCCCCTCTTTCATTTCAAAACCATTTGCTCTGATAAATTTTGGCTGAAGCATTTGGTGGGGAAAGAGTATAAGGCTACGAAGAGGAATAGGCCCCCCATTAATCTTCCTAGTAATCAGACCAGTTCTCCATCCTTATGTTCCCGCTCTAATTCTACCCACCCTCTTAGTAATCAAAGTAAGATTAGCAAAGAGGTTTACGTAGTAAACACTCTCTTTGCGGAAAGTTTCACAATTTCATCCCACGGTATAGTGTTCACCGTGTCCTGCTTAAAGCCTTTCTCATAGTCGAAAGCGCGTTTCATCAGTTCCGTAATGCTTACACGCATTTTTCTCGAGAAAACGTTTTCTTTGTCGGTCATATGTAGTTCTGTCAAAAAATTCAGCTGATAATAAAATTGGATATGTTATATATATATATTTAGTCTGGATATCTATCTGGAAACTTAGCTTATTAACCAACTGAACAATAAAATTATCAACTTTTTGTCCAATTCTACGTCCAATTGCTCCCCAAGCGCTGTTGCCGCCAGTTTTAGTTCGAAATATTGACAATTCAAGTTTAAGGGATTCAAAATACGAAAAAGTTCTTTTTGAAACCGGAAGCTACGAATTGATTTTAGACCTTTGGTTTCTCGGGAAAACCTTCTTAGAATTCGTCGAAGTTTATAATTTTGACAATCGCTTGGTAGCGGACAAAATTTACGCACTCTAATATACAGCTGTGAAAAAATTATATCACCACCACCCCAAGCAATTTTTAAATGGTTGCCAAACTCAAATTTTAATGTTAAGGAAACTTTAAGCACATTTTTAACAATTTTCTTTAAATTTTTGATGGGATCAGGTCAGGTGACTGAGCAAGCCACTCGAAAACGTTCACACATTTTGCCCTGAACCATTCCTTTGCTTTCTTGCTGGTGTGTTTGGGGTCAAAGTCCTGTTGAAAGACCCATACGAGCGGACTTTTATATTCTGCAAAGAGTAGCATTACTGTCTCCATGATATTCACACGCTGATCTATGATGGTTTTTATCCAACCTATTGAACCTACTCCATAGTAGAAGAAGCAGGCCCATACCATTACACTACACCCTCCATGCTTAATGGTTTTTGTGGATTACTGAAGTTTGTATTCTATTTTCCTTGAATGTCTAACGTATGATCGAGATCCTTTTCATCTAACCATAGAATATTCGTCCATTGTTGGGATGTCCGATTTGCTTCAACCCTGGCAAACTTAAAGCGCTTAGTAATATGTGTCGTGTTTAAAAGTGGTACCTTTCTTGGGCTGCAGGCTGTTATGTTATGATGGCAAAGGTATGTGCTAACTGTTTGATCCGTCGCATTTATTATAAGCTCTTCTTTAAGCTCGGTAGCTGACTTGAAGGGACCCTTCATGCTCTGACGAATCTGTCTCAATCTTCAAAATTGTGTACGCCACAGACTTTCGTCCTTTGTGGGGGCGGAAGGGGGCGGTGCGAAATTTTGAAATATACTTGGAGTAGTGTGATAACACAGGAGACTGGATACAAAATTTGGTTGCTCTAGCTTTAATAGTCTCTGAGATATAGGCGCAAATGAAGACGGACGGACGGACAGACAGACATGGCTATATCGACTCGGCTATTGATGCTGATCAAGAATATATGTATATACTTTATGGGGTCGGAAACGTTTCCTTCTGGGCGTTACACACATCCGTTATCACCACAAATCTAATATACCCCTATACTCTTCGAGTACCGGGTATAAAAAGGCAAAACAAGCTTTAAGTACTAAAATATACAACTAAAAAAGATAAAAGCGTGGAAGTCTTCTTGCTTTGCTGGAACACTACGAAACTATAGACTATTAAACAGAGTTGGTCCGGAAGTTTTTGTATGTGCTGAAAGGCATATATTTCAAAAATCAAGCAAAATTAATTACATACATATATATCTTTCTCGTTTTTTCACACAGAAACGAGGGGGAACGTTGTGACTTTATACCCGGTACTCTGTCATACCTTAAAATACCATACAAATTGTGTTTTCCACAGATTTTCGTCCTTTGTGGAGGCGGAAGGGGGCGAGGCAAAATTTTGAAATAAACTTGTGCTGAATTGATATCACAGGAGCTTCGGTAGAAGGTTTGGTTGCTCTAGTTCTTATAGTCTCTGAGAACTAGGCGTCAAAAAAGACGAATGGGCAAAGCAGTCGGGGTCGCGGGTGAGAGAGAGCGAGAGGGAACGATGAATTTCGAAATGGTTTTCTTCATTGTGGCTATATTTATAATCCGATCTGATCCAGAATAAACACTCTGATAGAAATGGTCATCATCTATGATTCTGCGTTTTTATGTATGCCACAGACTTTCGTTCTTTGTGCTGGCGGAAGGGGGCGCGAATGAAGACGGACAGACGGACGGACAGACAGACAGACATGGCTATATCGACTCGGCTATTGATGCTGATCAAGAATATATAAACTTTATGGGGTCGGAAACGCTTCCTTCTGGGCGTTACACACAACCGTTATCCCCACAAATCTAATATACCCCTATACTCTTCGAGTACCGGGTATAAAAATTCCGAGGTAGTAGGGACTCCTTGGCTGCTAGCTCGCGTAATGTCACAAGCAAATGCCGGATCCGCAGGCAGAAAGAGGTGTTGTAGGAACTGGAGCCGGCAACCACAGGCGGAAGCTTCGTCTTCACAGGTCCCTCAGGATCTGAGGCCAAGTTGGCTAATACTATCTCTCGTCTTGGACACAAGGAGGAACCGCAGAAGGCGACTGCTGAAGTTACGAATCCCGTGCCCTAGGGCTCTCCGGGCCTCACAGCTGGCGGTATATAAGGCGCCCGTCAATTATCTTAGGAGACTTGGCCAGCAACCTCCCGATTCGCTGACCGCGAGAGATCGAAGCCTCATGACGAAGCACGAGTACAACGTGCGGAGGTACAAGCGGTTGCACGAAGCCGTTCGGGCCAGCGGGGATGAAACCCGCAAAGCGCATCCGTCACGGCTGAGGCGAGGGACCAACCTTCGACCTCAACATCAACAGTAGCTGGCACGAGCGCGAAGTCTGCGAAGGCGCACGGGCGGAATACAAACGGGAAGCAGAAAGAGAAGACCACACCTCAGACGCAGAACGCGGCGTGCGCCAAGACAACACCAAAGCCTTCTGGACGAAAGGCATCGGTGGAACCGACTGGCAGGAAGCCAAGGTTCAAGCGTCAGAGGACGGATGATTCTACAAAAGCTTCCGAGCCAAAACAGGCAAAACCAGAAGACATTCTGTCCAGTCTAGGGTCGACGCCCGATCTGCTGGTAGCCATCATCGACCGCGGTCACCCATAGGGGAAGATATCGGATGTGAGATCCGTTACATAGGGAAAGTAACATATTTTTAGAGTGTGACGCCAACGCCTATCATTCCTTTGCGGAAGCACGGGCACGAACTCCAGAGGAGAGTCGTTGTTCGAGTACATCCTGCTTACGAATCTTGTTGTGTGCAACCGCGGAGCTTAACACGCCTACCTTAAAGGCTAGTATCCAGCACCGCGAAATTTTACTGAAAGCAAACTGTTCATTATTTCGGATGTGTGGATCTCAATTAAAATAGTGTGACCAAGAGCCTAAAAAGTGATTTGCCACTCTCATGAATCAGCTGTTTTTTGTAAATGGCGCCAATTGTGATAGTTCAATTAAGGCTGGTATCCAGCACCGCGAAATTTTACTGAAAGCAAACTGCTCATTATTTCGGATATGTGGAACTCAGCTAATGTAATGTGACCAAGAACCTAAAAAGTGATTTGCCACTCTCATGAATCAGCTGTGTTTTGTAAACAGCGCCAATTTTGAAAATTAAACTAAAATTAAAAAAAGGAGTGAAAGTAATTCTGACGATGAAGTGATTGTGTTGGTAGCGGCACATATGGTTATAAGACGAAGTACAGCACAGTTGGAGGCGCCAAAATGTCCAAATTATCAAAATGCTCATTTTCCGTGATCCGCTAAAGACATGATATTGCCTTAACTGCTTTTATTAAAGCAATCCTCTCCTCACTTTAAACATTTGCATATCTCTTTTTGGTTTTGCGCACAAATTTTACCCCCACCTTTCACTTTGACTTCAGTAAAAATAGGCACATATATTTTACTGGCACCCCTATCAGCTGTTCTCACAGTCCACATTCATGTGAATATCGATACTATCGATACAAATTCGTGGATCCCGTTTACGTTGCTGGATACTGACTCCAGGAAAACACAAACGAAAAATGACTGGCCCCGTTTTTTTTATATGAAGTTTGGCAGTAATTTTTAGTTTCCGCGGTGCTGGATACCCAGCTTAAAGGTAGATTAGTAGAGTCCGAACCGCTCGAAGTAGGTGGGCACATTTAAAAGACTCTTAGCCATAAGAAATACGCATTGGCGGCATTCCTCTATATAGAGGGTGCCTTAAATAACGTCAGGATCCAGTCAATCAGGGCTGCACTGGCCAAGATTGGTACACACCTGACGGTAACCAGATGGCTGGATGGCGTTCTCAGGAGTAGAACGATAAACGCCAATTTAGGTCTCTCTTCTACAAGGAAAGCGGTCACGAGGGGCACCCCACAGGGAGGAGTAATTTCTCCACTCCTGTGAAACCTACTTCTCAATGATCTTATCCTGCAGTTGGGGAGCAATGGGCACAAAGTAACTGCTTACGTGGACGATCTAGTGATACTGGTATCGGGAAAGTTCTTGCCCACAATCAATCGCTAGGAACTGCTAGAACTGCGCTAGGAGTGACAAATAGATGGGCACGCCAAAATGGCTTTGGGGTGAATCCTCAGAAGACCGAACTGGTGCTGTTTTCACAAGATATAAGATACCGAGTTTCAAACTAATCGTAACTGGAGGAACGACAATCAAACTATCGAGCGAAGCCAAGTATCTTGGAATCATTCTTGATTCCAAACTCTCCTGGAAACGGAACGAGGAGGAAAGAAAGAAAAAGACAATGGCAGTCTTCTATACCTGTAGGAACACTTTTGGACGAAGATGGGGCCTGCAACCACGCATCCACTGGTTGTACACAGCGATGGTGCGACCCATCCTGACATACGGAGGCTTGGTCTGGTGGGCGGTGGTCAACACCAAATCTCACCTGGAAAATCTCCGTAAAGTCCAACGGTGCCTTGGGGTCATCGGATCGCTTAAATCGAATACCATGTTAGACCTGACACCGATAGACATTCATCTTAAGTGCCAGGTGGGGACAAGAGCGGCGAGACTACTGGCAGCACGGTTTTCAAGCTATCGCATTACGGACATGCCACTATACTTCGTAATGAGGATAGTGAAACGGCAGGGATGAATGACTTTTGTTTTCTAGAGTGGAAAAGAAACTTTAGCGGACGCATCCTTGACAAGAAGGAATGGAAGAGAAACACTGTCCTTAGACAACATGAGCTTTCCATCTTCACTGACGGCTCAAAGACAGGCAAGGGGACAGGCGCCGGAAACTTCTGTGAACATCTGGAGACCAACATATCCCTAAGACTTCCTGACTGGTGCAGTGTTTTTCAAGCAGAGATATATGCGGTATGGCAAGCGGCAAAGTTGCTGTACACCTTGGATTTACCTCCGTTCACATTCGCTCAAGCTCACGTGGGTCCCGGGTCACACCGAAAACGAGATGCATGTGCCAGAGCAGGATCGGCCAAGCCGATTGCGTACTCGGTTAGTTATATACGGAGACCACTACGAGACATCATCACGCAGTTGATGGGCCTGGCAAGAACGAGAGCCGACAGGCGGTGGAACACATCCCCCAATTGTGGGATCTCACGCTCGCTCTGGCCGCAGGAGGAAATTGAGAGTATTCAATACCTTCTCTGTGGCTGTCCTGCACTTATCGGAAGGCGGCACCGAATTCCGGAAGAGCCTTCTTCGAGGACCTGGACAGCCTGACAACCGTGCCGCTTGGGAAACTGGCACTCTTCATTGAAGCCTTTTCGAAAAACCTCACCAGCTAGAGAACACAAAAGCATGACAAGTATGGGCATCAAGTGGCTGATCTGCCACCGAATGACCTCGACTATGGTCGAGCAGCCCCATAAACCCAACCTTACCTTGTCCAGATGAACGCCTAGATCTCAGACACTATAAGATCTGAAATATCACTTCAAACAAGTGTATTTAACAAATTTGGCACGATCCCCTCCGCACCCACAAAGGACGAAAATCTGTGGATATTACTATTGTTGAGATACGAGAAACCCAGAATTGTGAAAAGTTACCGTATCCACCAGATTTCCAAATCTGGAACAGGACAGATCATTATTATAGCCAGAAGGAACAAATGAAATTTCAGTGGCCACGCAACGCCTTCCACGTGCTTACCTATTCCCTAACTCTCTCGCAAACTCTTTCACGAGCCGCATATACCCAGTGAACCAAAACACGATAGTAAAACGGAACTATCATAAAATTTTTGTAAACGGACTTAGAGCATTTATCGGACAAAAATATAAATATTTAACAATTATTTATAATTACAGCTATCTCAGACAAATTAAATAATAAAATTGATAACCTAGAAAATAAAATAGGTAAGATAGAAAATAAACTAGATAATATAATGGACCTAGTTGTGAAGACAATGGATCGCAAAACAACGGAAATGGTGGCTATTCACTCGGAAGTCGCCACCATAAGGGAACGGTTTGTGGAGAGATCCGCAAACAGAAGAAAGCGATACCTTTTGAACCATTAAAAAAAAAGACGTTCTGGACCGCTTTGAAAAAAGTTTACAGGAGGAGAGCCTTCAAAAATGTAGTAAGTTAAGTTTGACTTATATATTGTATAATATATTATAATATAATATTATGTACAGATCTCAGAGCAAATGTCAGGTGAGAAATCATTCAACAAATGGATTCGGAGCCCTTGGCGCTCCATAATTGATGACGAGATGGCGTGACAGTGCTGTTGGCGTGGCACAGATGCCAAGAAGTGCATTAGGGGCTTGCGGGTTACCGCTCCGAATCCATTTGTTGAATGATTTCTCACCTGACATTTGCTCTGAGATCTGTACATAATATTATATTATAATATAATATACCCTAGCAATCTCCCAATACGCCCAAGATAGGTTTCACAAATTAAAAAATAAATAAAACTTTAAATCGTAATATAAATAAAAAAAAAAGAAAACCATTATTTTCGGCTCGATAATGACATTAGAACAGGATTGTTATTGATATTAGAAAAGGCTCGTAAAAGATATGGCAAAAGGCTCGTAAAAGATATTAGAGAAGATATTCGAGCTATCGAAAATTAAACTCTCACTGAGCAACCAGTGATTCATTTTTTTTAACGTTTACGAATTTTTGTTCCACTGGGCATAGACATATGCATATGTAGATGTAAAACACATACATATGTAAACAAAGGGTATATATGTCTCCCAAAGGGTTCGACCTAATTTTTTGAGAATTTTTATACCCGGTACTCGAAGAGTATAGGGTTATATTAGATTTGTGGTGATAACGGATGTGTGTAACGCCCAGAT
>JAWNKY010001716.1:0-75394 GCA_035041765.1 Drosophila algonquin
AATAGCCTATTTACACTACGGTTGAGTTATTGAGTTTCGGGAAAAACTCGAGTTTCGTTTACATGGGGAAGCATAGGGGACCTAGAGGTGGCAAAAAAGTTGAGTTTTGGTTGCGTTTAGTTGAGTTTGTCCGATTTTCCGAATATTTCAACCCTGATATGCCTGTCGTGGAATTATCACCACTAGTTACAACAAAAATTGGCATCCCAAAATTTAAATTTTGGCGCGTAAACAACATGGCTGGTACAAACATTTGTTAAAACTAATACTTTAAACCAATTTTATTATTAAAAACCATATAAACAATGTGGTCGATTTCTAAAATTCGGTCGGAAAAACTTAACCAAACGTTAATTGAATTATTATAAATGAAATTATTATAAACAATTGCCAATTTAAAAAATTTTAATTTTGGGACATATGTAATGTACATATATGTACATATAGCCAAAATGCAACATATTTGGCAATTGCAGCCGTGTAATTTCCCTGCGGAAATTTTCCTTCAAAAATGGATTCCAAGGTTATTCGCAATGAGTTTTCCAAATGCGTTTCTTGGAAATTTGATCCATATACTCCACAGTTGCTGCAGACATCGTCGCCAACTCCATACATTTCAGCGTCGTTATCGTCTCTTGCTCTGCCACATAGAGCATCAATTATTCTTGGGTATTCATTTAAATAAAAATAAAATAAAACAAATTTTTGTAGACAAGCACGTGCCAGCAGCCGAAACTCAATAACTCAATAACTCAACTTTGGCATAGTGTCAATCCAAATTCTGAGTTATTGACTTACCTATCGATAAATTTGGTAACTCACTGTAGTGTAAATAGGCTTAAATACCAGAATCGAATTTCCGATCGATTGGCATCAACATCTCAAATCTGGCCGTACGACCGACTGCCGTCAAATATTTGACTGGTCATATTTTATGAATGCCATGCCGTCATATAGGCTTTTTACACCTGGTGCGTTACCTATCGATATCGGAAAGTACGCAGAGAAGCAGAACTACCGATGCATCTTTGCGTCTTTGGAAAAGGAAGACAAATTTGGTAAACAAAAGAAATAATGTGAGAAAATCAACAAAATATGTCAGAAAACGAGCTAATTCTTTTATTTGCGGTGGCGCAAAATGAAGAGAATTTATTGAAGTGCATTTAAGCGGCTGGGCTATCCTCAGAAACTTGCAACTTGCATTTTGGTTCATTTTGGGAGGAAGATGTTGTGGACAACTCCGATGCGTTCTTTAAGGAAAATTTCCGCAAGGGGTACTTTCAACATTCTTGTTGGACTGTTGCCAATCTCAACTCTCGACTGACAATCCCTCTGGAAAAGAGAATAGCCATAGCATAGCCCTTTATTAACCAGGATCATCTTCGGAATTTCGTACGGTAGGGAGTCTATTTGGTGTGCCAAGGGCCATTGTCTGCCGCATATTACTGGAGTTTTGTCGCGAGGTAGTTGCTCAACTCGCTGACAATTATCTGCCAGCACACTTTCTTACCCTGAGAAGATCACGGAAAGAGTGAAAGGATTCATAGACATGGGATTTGCAGCAAAGTATTTGAAATCAACCATATTGTTGAAATTCTTGATTTAATAATAAAATTAGTTTAAACAATTTGTTCTAAGCATTAAATGTATTTTTGCACCGTTTTACTCAGCTAAAAATGCGGTTTTTTGTTGTTCTTAGTGGTGATAGTTCCGCTGATTAGGCAGTAAGTACGAAAATTGCTGTTATGCGCACAGATATACCACAGAAATACCAAAACACGCCTGCGTCGGAAAACGAAGCAACTTTTTGGCAACACTAGGGCCCTATACTAAACCTTTGTAAAAAAAACTGTGTTTCTGGGAAGACGCAAAGAAGCAAGACGCAGCCTCAGTGTAAACGGCACCAGACACGTCATACAATCATGACACATTTTTGACAAATTAAATACAAGAAATATTTAAAAAAAAGGAAGGAATGAAGCACTCATAGGTACTCAACTTACAAATCTACATATGGGCATTTCTCTGATGTCGCACGGGACGTTCGTACGCATTTCAAGTTGTAAAAATGTCCAAAAAAATATAAAAAAAAAAATTTCAAAATTGTTTTACCGTTATGATTCGCCACTTGACTAGCTCTATAGCTGGTGCTAAGGGCGATTTTGGGCTACTGTTCGTTTTCGGGATATTTGCAAAAAAGCATGGTATTCGCACGGGACAAATATAGAAGTGGTTTTCGCGGCGACCAATTCAAACTCAGATTTCAGCGAAATTTCCGGCGATATATTTATGCGAATTTCTGATTAATGTTCTTCATTGATGACTCTTTAAAATGGTTATAATTTTAAGCATGTATGGTTTGTAGTTTTATTTTAGTTCAATTTAAGCCTCTGTCGCACGGGACATGTCGCACGGGACAAAAATTTCTTGGCTTTATAAATGTTACATAAAGTCCATTAACCGAAATTGAGAAACTTTTCTGGGATTTTTTTTAGATAGTTCAATATGTAAGGTGCCGTTTACACTGAGGCTGCGTCTTGATTCTTTGCGTCTTCCCAGAAACGCAGTTTTTTTTACATAGGTTTGGCATAGGGCCCTAGTGGTGGCAAAAAGTTGCGTCGTTTTCCGACGCAACTGCGTTTTGGTATTTCTGTAGTTAAATACTATGTTTCTGTGCGCATAACAGCAATTTTCGTACTTTTCTGCCTAATCAGCGGAACTATCACCACTAATAACAACAAAAAACAGTAGATTCAAATTTAAATTTTGCCGCGTAAAATTTTTAACTGAGTAAAAAGCGGCAAAAATTCATATAATGGTTAGAACAAATTGTTTAAACTAATTTTATTATTAAAAAAAGCATTTCAACAATATAGTTGATTTCAAATGTTTTGCTGAAAATCCCATGTCTTTGAATCCTTTCACTGTTTCCGTGATCCAAGACGATCCAAGACAATAAAGAGCTATGGCTATTCTCTTCTCCAGAGGGATTGTCAGTCGAAATGGAGTGTCTTTTTTTTTAAATTGGGTAACAGGTTCACCAGAATGTTAAAAGTACTCCTTTCCATGCGGAAATTTTCCTTAAAGAAGGCATCGGAGTTCTCCACAACATCTTCCTCCCAAAATGAACCATATCGTGGCTATTGCATATACATAGAATACATTATTTAATTGATAAGAGGAGATAATCTGCAATTTACTTACAAGGGTCCAAACGCGAGGAGGACGTTGCAGTTGCAAGATGAACAGCAACTTTTCTGAGGATAGCCCAGACACTTCCATGCACTTTAAAAGATTCGCTTCGTTTTGCGCCACCGCAGATAAAAGAATTTTGTTGATTTTCAGACATTATTTTCTTTTGTTTACAAAATTTGTCTTCCTCTTCCAAGACGCAAAGACGCAAGACGCTGTGGTGTAAACGGCAAACCTGCTTCTTTGCGTCTTCTCCGATATCGATAGGTAACGCACCAAGTGTAAAAAAGCCTATAAGGAGACTTGAGGAAAAACTTTTCTCAAGAATCATCTTTCTTATATGCGAAAAAATAATGGAAAACATGACAAAAAAATACCAAAAATATACCAAAAAAGTGAACTTTTGCTAATTTTAATAGGTTTCAGATAAAAGTTAATGATATTATCTGTCAGTTAATTAAATTGGCGGATTTTCAATATCTTTTAAAAATAAAATCCCGAGAAAACTATATTCAAATGCGTTTTTATTGATTTTTAATTTTTGGTCTCGGTGGACCTCGTCAGAGAAATGCCCATATGTATCTACACAATTATTCTAGAGCGGTGGGTTTTTAAAAAGTTATATTTATTCCACCAAACATTCTGTGCATGTGCATAAGTAATTGTAATATTAATACTTTCTTCCCGTTTCCGTCATTTTCGTCATTGAAATTCCTAAAATTCCTATGTTCTCGTACCCATTCCTGGATGTCCTTTAGAGACATCTGTGACATATTTTCTTCACAAGCTGGTGACTCCAAGCCTGTCTCGAACCCCACTTCCGTCTCTTCGTTATTTCCTTCCTCCTCAGCACAGGAATGGTATGCTATCCGGGGGCGATGAACGGCGATAAACGGAATAATCTAAAGCAGTCGGATCGTATTTAATTCCTATTGATGCTAGGAACGGTATTTTCTAAATTTCTTGGAGCATGGCGTGACCAGCATGACGTACTACCCAAGGCATACTACTGTTTAGTAAACAGTAGTATGCCTTGGTACTACCACTAACCATACAATATATAGACATGTCAATTCAAGTACCGAAAATGGACGCACGAAAGTCTGATATCAGCTACACCAGGAGACCAGCTACACCAGTCGTGAGAGTGTATGAGTGCACATTTATTCTCGCTTATTTTGCGTGTTGTGCATGTGTGGATCAGCTCCTCGGCGAGTCGTGAGAGTGTATTTGTGCTCAAGAGCATGCATGTACATTGCGTGTTTGCAAGTGTGTATGAGCGCACAACTGAAATTTTCGCTTTCCAAACTATGTTTTGATTTTTGTGCTCGCGCCACCCTTCACTTTAGCATTATTGGAGTCGGCCCTTTTTGAAGACGCTTGCCTTATAATACCAGAATAACTGTTATTTTGGACATGCTTTAGATTCTAACTTTGTTTAATATAGAATATACTAATATAATAAGCTTATATATGTATATATATTCAAAAATATATATTTCATTGTATGGTGTATTGTATTATACAATCCCAGTGGACCAAATGCTCGTAAATGATATCGCAAACGAGAGTTAAGCGGAACTCAACCGTGTAAAACTATCGTTTTTGTATCCGAAAATGATACGAAAATGAATCACTGGTCGCTCAGTTTGTGGCAGTGAAAGTTTCGTTTTCGATAGCTCGAAAACGGATCGTTTGCGGGCCTTTTCTAATATCTTTTGCGAGCATTTTCTAATATCGTTTGCGAGCCTTTTCTAATATCTTTTGCGAGCCTGTTCTAATATCGTTTGCGAGCCTTTTCTAATATCGTTTGCGAGCCTTTTCTAATATCATTAACGAGCCGAAAAATGTTTTTTGTTTTTGTTGTTTTTATTATTTATAGGTACTATAGAAAAATTAACATTAAAAAGTAAAATAACAAACAAATTAAAATTAAATACTAAGTTTAATTTTTTTTTGGGTTTTTTTGACCCTATCTTGGGCGTACTGGAAGAATTTCTGGGTAACTCTATCAAAATCGGCGTCTTCCAACGAAAATCTTTCATTAAATCCAGCTGTAAAAAAATAATCGATGTTTAGTATATTGCAATACACATACTAATTTTAAAATAATACTTACTACGGATTGCTAGGGTAACCCGCAAGCCCCTAACACATTTTTTGGCATCTGTGCCACGCCAAGAGCACTGTCGCGCCACCTCGTCATTAAGAATGGAGCGCCAAGAGCTCCGAATCCATTTTTCGAAGGATTTTTCTCCACACATAGTTAGCTCTGAGATCTGTACAGAATATAATATTAAAATATAATAAAGAATATAGAATATATATATAAACTTGGCAATATAATATTATTTACTTACCGATTTTATGTCTTAAACGCCACTTAAACCAATTATTTTGTTATATCCACTCAGGCACGTCCGTCCGCTGCGGTTTTCAATCACTAAAGAACGAACAAACGAAAAAAGGCAGTGCAACACAAAAAAACGTCGGAGTCGCGGCGGGACGCTTGTTGACATGTTCGTTTATGTTCTATTACGAGATCCGCTCTTTCTTGCACATTGTATCCGTTTTTAAGTCCGTTTGCGATACTTTTGCGAGTCTTTGGTCGTCGCGAGTTTTTTGTCCGCAAAATGCTCTTTTCTAAGTCCGTTTACGAACATTTTATGATAGTTCCGTTTTACTTTCGTCTTTTGGTCCACTGGGTGGATATCACCGCACTAGCAGAAAAATACTAAAAGAAAATTTTAAACGGTCCCATCGGTTAGCATCACATCTGCGTTCCGCATACAATATCACATCATTCATAAATTCTTAGTCGACAATTGAACTATTTTTATTACTAAAATTTAGAAAGCAATATTTGTTGTGTGGTCCGCTGCGCTGATATTACATAATTATTAATATTTATTTATTATCTGGTTGGTCCATTCCAATGTTTCGAACTGTCCTGTTCCCAAATGGTCTATCGGTCCCAAGAATATTTTCCGCAATTCTTTTGTGGCTGCCTCAGATCCTAGCATGCCAATAGACCCTGCAAAAAATAAACCAAAGCTCCTTTCCGCTCCAAGTCAAGCCGTTGATCCACGTACGCCCATTACTAGATCAGTCGGTCAGACCCTTAAAATAAAAGGTATGGCTTCACTTACTACTTTCATTTCGGTGACCGATCGCCTCACTCAGTTTGAGTCAAAATTCGTATTGAACCCAATTCCGAAGTGTCACTGCACACACTCAAGGTCCGACGGGAGCAGATTCGGAGCTTGTGGGACAAGGTCGAACAAGAATTCGAACGCTGTTCCAAGGTGCTCTCTGAGTCTGCGGACCGGACCGATGAGACAGATACGGTCACCCTTTATGCTAAATATGAGCACTGCTACGCGGCATACGAACGGTGTGCGTCCATGCTAAGCGAGCAGATCGAGAACCTTACGGTTCCACGGGCACTTCCAAATGTTGCACAGCAGCCAAGAGGCTGCCGAGTACCACCTGTTGACACCGAAGTCTTTGCCGGAGACTATTTGAAATGGCTTACGTTCCGAGACATCTTCAGAGCGGTGTATATCAACAATCCAGGTCTGACCCAAGTCGAGAAGCTATTTCATTTGAATGCAAAGACGAGTGGCGATGCCAAAGCTATTGTGTCCAATTCCCCGCTTACAACGATGGTTTCGCGTCAGCATGGCAAGCACTCGTCAGCAGGTTCGAAAATAAGAGACTGCTAGTAAACAGCCAACTCCGAATCCTCTTTAATGTGCAACCCATCTCTCATGAGTCGGGGACCGCATTAAAGGATTTACAGAGCACCATCCAAGGGTGCCTATCGGCTCTGGAGCTATCCAACATCTCCACTGAGAATTGGGATTGCCTTCTCGTATTCATGTGTTCCTCCAAGCTTCCAAAGATCACCCTATCCCTGTGGGAGCAATCGCTCCAAAGTAAGGTGGATATTCCGACTTGGAAGGAACTAAATACGTTCCTACTGCAGCGGTATCGAACTCTAGAGGCAATCGAGGATGTAAGGCCACATGTAGTTCAACCGCTGGCGGTTAAGGCAACCAGACGGGAACCTCCATCCAACCGACTGAACTCCTTTGAGGCCAAGGTCACGGCCAAGATTCAGACTTGCCGACTTTGCGCCAAGGAGAACCATCCATTCCTAACATGCCCGAAATTCTTACAAATGTCTGTCCATGAGCGATCCGACACCATTAAACAGCATAAATTTTGTTTAAATTGCTTTGCCAGAGGACACAACCTGAGGGACTGCACTAGCGCGCATAATTGCCACACCTGCAAGGGTCGTCACCACACTCTCCTTCATCGTCCGACGAATACCCAAGCAGGTGACGCTGGAATAGTTTTGGATTCCTCCGTCAATATACAGTCCATTCCTCTCCCACAACCAACGGTCCAAAACTATTTCTCGGAAAGCACGCATAGCGACCTCCTCGGCACGGCAATAATCCATGTATGTTCTTTAGGGAACAAATATACAGCGCGTGCATTGGTTGACTCTGGGTCGGAAGCAACCTTCATTTCCGAAAGGCTGTTCAAATTGATACGACCCCAGTATCAGTCGGTTGACGCTCAAGTCTCAGGGCTCAATGGAACCATTGCAGCCTAGCCTCAGCGACTATGCCATTTCCATATTGGCTCTCCTATTAAGCCGAGGATCCAAATAGAGACTTCGGGTTTCGTTCTTCCAAAGCTGGCAGGAAATCTGCCCTCCTACACAATTCCACTTTGGAAGATCTTCCCGATCTGCAACTGGCAGATCCGGAATTTTATAAGAGTTCCCAGATAGATGTCCTACTGGGAGCCGACATCCTTCCATCCATCCTGCTGAAGGGTACCAAAGTACCAATATCTGTGGTACCCTTTTAGGACAGGAAACGATTTTTGGCTGGACCATCACGGGTCCCGTTTCCAACACTGGCGCCAAGGCCATCTCATCTTTCGCCACTCGAATCTCGCTCAACGAAGAAGTGAGGTTGGAGAAACTTCTCACAAAATTTTGGGAGGTGGAGGATATCCCAGTTAAACTTTTTAAAGAGTCCGACGCAGCTTGTGAGAAGTTGTTTCAGCAGACAATCACTAGGAACGAAAGGGGCAGATATGTGGTCACCTTTCCTTTCAAGAATCCTGAATCTATTGACCTTGGTCATTCAAGTTCTATCGCACTAGCTCAGCTCCTACGTAATGAGAATCGCTTGAATAAGGACTCATCCCTGAAAGAGCAGTACGATAAGGTCCTTCAAGAGTACTCGGACCTTGGTCACATGAGACTAGTTCCGTCCACAAACGGCCCAAACAACTTTTACCTCCCTCATCATGCGGTCCATAAGCCAGAAAGAACCACCACAAAGCTTCGCGTAGTATTTAACGCCTCCAGTCCGTCCTCAAACGGCAAAAGTCTCAACGACGTCCTACATCCGGGACCCGTTCTCCAATCGGATCTGACTACGCAGATCTTAAAGTGGCATGTTTTCCGATACGTATTCAATGCCGACATCAATAAGGTGTATCGCCAGATTCTGGTGGCGCCCCAACATGCCCCTTATCAGCGCATCCTCTTCCGCGATCCTACCGGAGATGTGCGTGACTATGAGCTCAACACGGTCACTTTCGGAGTTAACTGCGCGCCGCTCCTCGCCATTCGGGCCCTACGACAGCTCGCACAAGATGTGCGCTCCAAATTTCCACTGGCCAGTGACATTCTGGCCAATTATATGTACGTCGATGACGTACTGGCGGGTGCGCACACTCAGGCTCAGGCAATCTCCGCCATCACAGAGCTACGACAAGCCCTCAACTCTGCAGGGTTTCCCCTCCGAAAGTGGACCGCCAACCAGAAGGGCGTTCTGCGCGACATTCCAGTCGACCACCGATTACGAGCTGACTTCCTAGGGCTCGAAGAGAGCAGCATTGCGAAGACCTTGGGGATCCGATGGCAAGCCAGTGCCGACGAGCTCTTTTTCGTCTCCCCCGAACTAGTCACTCAGGCGTCCTGCACGAAGCGCAATGTTCTGTCCCAAATTGCGAAGCTGTTCGATCCAGCAGGATGGCTTGCCCCCTTCGTCATTCAAGCGAAGATGTTCATGCAGGAAATTTGGTTGAGAGATATAGGTTGGGATGACGTCCTCCCGAGCGACCTATCTCAAACATGGGACAACTTCCTCCAGAGTTTTCCGGCCGTTCAGGCGATCCACATACCCAGGTGGTTACACGTCTGCCCGGCAGCCAAGGTGCAGATTCATGGATTCTGCGATGCGTCCCAGCGCGCCTATGGGGCGGCGATCTACATCCGAGTAGAGCAGTCCCAGGGTACCTTCTGCAACCTTCTGACCGCTAAAACCCGCGTAGCGCCCGTGAAGACGGTTTCCCTACCCCGACTCGAGCTGTGCGGGGCGGTCCTTCTGGCAGAACTCTCCTCTGCCATCCTTCCACAGATGCCGTTCGACACCAGCCAAGTATCGTTTTGGACCGACTCCCCCATTGTGTTGGCCTGGCTGAACAGGCCGGCGTGCGACTGGACCACGTTTGTGGGAAATCGAGTCGCCAAAATAGCGCGGTGCAGCTCCAACGTACGATGGAGCCATGTCCGATCCGAGGACAATCCGGCAGTCCTGGCCACCCGAGGTCTAGGACCCAAGGACCTCAGCACAAACGAAATGTGGTGGCACGGCCCTGCCTGGTTGCGATGTCCTCCGTCCGAGTGGCCTTGTCCTCTGGCCATATCCCCTGAGACGGACCTGGAGAGACGAACCATCAAGGTGCACCACGCCAGTAGCAGCGCCACTGACATCCTCAGCCGTTTCTCCGATGTCGGGCGCGCTCTACGCGTGCTTGCCTACGTAAGGCGATTCACTCGACGATGCAGAAGGGATGCGATCCATCCCGATAAGAATCCAAGCAGGGATGAGCTAGCTGACGCACTGCAAGCCGTCACCATCGTGACGCAAAAACCCACTATGCCAACGAGCATCAGTGCCTCGCTACGAAGCGGCCTCTCCTGGCCTCGAGTTCCCTACGGACTCTCAATCCGTTCGTTGACAGGAACGGCGTCATCCGAGCATGTGGCCGAGTCTAAGCCTCGGCTTCGATGTCGTACAACGAGCGGCATCCGATCATACTGCCGCATACCCGCATGCCCTCTGGTTCGCTTGCTGGTCCGGTTCACTCACCACATAGCCCTCCATAGTGGGAACCAGGTGGTCGTCCGCCTTCTCCGCGCTACGTACTGGATTCCTCGACTACGTCACGTAGTGAGGGCAGGGATCCACTCTTGCAAGGTTTGCGTCATCCAACGCAAACGACTCCAGACTCAATTAATGGGCGACCTTCCTTCCACACGTGTAACCTTTTCCCGACCGTTCAGGTACACCGGAGTCGATTTCGCCGGCCCCTTTCGACGTTAAGAGTTTCACCGGATGCGCTTGCCGATTAACCAAGGGTTATGTGTGCGTGTTCGTGTGCTTCACCACCAAGGCGATCCACTTGGAAGCCACCTCCGACCTGTCCACCGACACTTTCCTCGCTGCGTTCGCTCGTTTTGTCGCGAGGCGAGGATGCCCCCATGAAGTCCACTCCGACAATGGCAGGAACTTTGTCGGTGCTTCCAGAGCTTTGGCCCAGGACCTTCTGGAGACAGTCAAGGCTCGGACATCTGAGGTGTACAGCCAGCAGGGCCTAGCGTGGCGATTCATCCCTCCGGGAGCGCCACATATGGGTGGCCTGTGGGAGGCCGGCGTCAAGAGTTTCAAGACTCTGTTCCAAAGGTCGATGTGTACCTACAAATACACATTGGAGGAGTTCTCGACCTTCCTCTCCAAGATTGAGGCCTGCCTCAACTCGCGCCCCATCTCACCTATGTCTGAGGATCCGACGGACCCACTGGCTCTCAGTCCGGGTCACTTCCTGGTCGGCGGTCCGTTACTGTCCGTGGCAGAGCCAGAGATCAGGGAGAGTGCCTCCTCGATCCTCAACCGCTGGCAACATCTCAAGCCTCTGAACCAACAGTTTTGCTCACGCTGGAAGACAGAGTACCTTCGAGAGCTGCATAAGCGGAACAAGAGGCAGCATCCAACGAAAGACCTCGAAATTGGAGACCCCGTCGTTATCAAAGAGGATAACATACCACCGCAAGAATGGCGGCTGGGTCGGGTGCAGAAAACCTATCCCGGCGCCGATGACAAGGTCCGCGTGATAGACCTCCTCACAGCCCGCGGCCTTATCAAAAGGCCAATCGCGAAGGTGGTCCTACTGCCCATGGACTCCACGATCCACTCCACCTACGCCAGTGTGTACGCTGACCCGTAAGAAGCTGTCTTCCGTCCCTTAGGTTTAAGTCATTAGTTCCGTACGGCTTGTCGTTACAGTTACAGTTACAACTCCAGTAATCCGTTTCACCATTTCTGCAGCTCAACAACCACTATGGCACCCCGTTCGTCTCGACGCTCTCGCAGTCAGGAGCAAGCCGAAGAAGGCAGACGTACTCGAGGTACCACGTACTACCGCTGCCGAGTCTGCCGAGGCGTCCATCCTCTGCGGAAGTGCGGGTGGTTCCTGCGGCTAAGCGCTGAAAAGCGTTTGCGGGCGGCGCTCATCAACAAATACTGCGCCAACTGCTTGGCCCACGAGCACTCTGGGCGCGATTGTCGCAGCGGGGACCGTTGCAAGCACTGCCGTGGCAACCACCACACCCTGCTCCATACGCCGAGCTCGGACCGGCGTCGCCCCGCTCCATCCGCGCCGTCCGCACGAGCACCATCTCCGACAACGTCGTCCGCACGAGCTCCACCTCCGACAACGTCGTCCGCCTGCTCCACCCGACCTCCAACTCTGGCCACACTGCTGCAACACCGTAACCCACCGGTCCTCCCGACGGCCACTGTCAAAATAGACAATGGCGTGACGGTCTACGAGACCAGGGCGCTGATCGACCCCTGCCGGCCCGTGTCGGTAATCAACGCGTTGCTGGCCAGGGCATTCAAGCTCCAGACGGTGGTAATCGGGAAAAAAGAAGCCTGCACCGCAGTGATCCGGTCGCCCATATCCACCGATTTCAAGTTGGAGGTCGTGCTCCAAGTCGACCCCAAGCTGCACCTGCGCACTCCTGCGGCAGCCATCGATGGAGGACTCCGAAAGCGAGTCAAGCACCTCATCCTGGCGGACGACAGGTTCGACCATCCTGCCATCGTTGCGCTCATCCTGGCAGCTGACGTCTACGGGGATGTCGTCCGCGAAGGGATGCTAGCAAGCACGGAAGGACTCCCTGTGGCGCAGCACACCGTGTTCGGGTGGACACTGTCAGGCGCCTACCGGACCTGAAAATGGACCCCCTTGTATCGTGCCAATTTGGTTGCATGATCCTGCAAGGGGGGCGGGATGTTCAGGCCTAGAAGTAGGCAGCGATCCGGGGATCGTTTCCCGGCACCCACCACTCCTTGGCAACATCCTTGGCAACATCTTGCTAGCGATAATCCATAGGTGCTAAGAACATTGCTGTAAATGACTGGGTCAATTGAAAATATAGTGCGAATTATACAAGACGCGACGACACGTTTTTTTCTGACAACGAAGTCAACCCCAGGAAACCAACCCCTCCAGAACAATATGTATGCACTGCACAGGCATAGAGAGCAAAAGCGAAGACCGGCCGCTCAAATATTAGAGGAAGTGGCGAAGGGGCAACCTGGATCTCTGTCCGCTGAACGTTCCCCTTCTTAGCATATCGTGGCATAAAGTATGAATTTTAAGCTAACAAATAAAAATACCAAAAAAAAACGAGAGGGAACGTTGCGAGTTGCGGCGAAGGCAGCGGATTTTCTTTATACCCGATACTCAGTCAGGGTATACGTGATTATATGATGTATGTAATTTATACAATATAAATATTTTATGTATTATATCTTCGCGGAGTGGTTAAATTTAATTTTTGTTTTTCATGGCAGCCGCAGACTGTTGCCGCGCAATGTAGAGTGCGCTCCGTTATTGACTCGCTCTCGCGCGCTCTTCCGTGAGCGCTCTTGCGATCCTCATGTCGCTTGGGCAGTTAAGCTTCCACCCCCGTTGCAAGCGGTTTTTTTTCGGTTTCGATTTATATGCACTTTTTTCGCACTACCTACGGCTTCGTGTTACATAGTATATACATAAATATATGTACGTACCCTTACACATATGATTATATAGACCTAGAACTAAGAAATTGTAAATAAACTGAAATGAACTGCTATTGTGTTGTGCATGTGACAACTCCTCGGATCCGCCCCTACAAACATTGGTATTTCGAGACGGATCTTCACCAAATAAGGAGAAGCTCTCCCTAGCAAACCATAGGCGAAACGCTCCATCAGGTCACAGATAAGTACGACTCATACAACACCAGCATAAGTGCCGTGAGTTTGTTTTCCATCCGAGTCCAGGGTACATGATATACAGATGTATGCACATACTTATCCGCTACTATGCACTTTTCGCGTCCTCCTTTTCGGCAACTGCATATTAGCGGCTATTCTGTCCGTTCTTCGATCTTTCGCTTCTACTTCCGTACATAAGCACATATATCCAAGTGTAGCTTTCTGTGGTCCGTCATCTGTGCACGCACCTTCACCTCTTGAAGTTATTTACCAATTCTAACACTAACCAAAATGGAAACATGTACAAAAATTCAAAAAATGGTTTGACTTCGTTTTTAAATATTATTTTTTGACCAAAATTAAATTCGTCCCTTTTGCGAACATTTAATAAATTGCATAAATCTTAAGCTCATTGTATATGTATGTGCATATATACTGACTGAGTACCGGGTATAAAGTAGAGCCGAGCCTTTGCCGCGGCTCACAACGTTCTCCCTCGTTGGAATTTTTAGACATGTTTCCATTTTTGTTTACATATACTTTTTACATCTGCTTCTAAATTTCTACATTGCATGTATAACTACATTATCGAAACGTACAAGTGTTTGCAAGAGAGAGAGGGAATGAGTAAGCGCTTGGCAGGCGTTTTGTAGCGACTAAAATTTCATTGGTTCCATTTGTCTTTATTTATTTAGAAATAAACTTGTGCTGAATTTATATCACAGGAGCTTGGATGGAAAGTTTGGTTGCTCTAGCTCTTATAGTCTCTGAGATCTAGGCGCTCATTTGATCGAATAGTCAAGGAGACAGGAGCGAGGGGGAACGATTCTTTTCGAAATGGGGTTCTTCATTGTGACTATATTAATAATCAGATCTGATCAAAATTCAACACTCTGATAGAAATAAGTTTCTTCTATGATACTGTGTTTTTAGTTTCCTCGAATATTTCAAAATTATGTATGCCACAGATTTTCGTCCGTTGTGCGGGCGGCAAGGGGCAGGGCGAAATTTTGAAATACACTTGGAGTAGTGTGATAACACAGGAGACTGGATACAAAATTTGGTTGCTCTAGCTTTAATAGTCGCTGAGATATAGGCGCTAATGAAGACGGACGGACAGACGGACGGACGGACAGACAGACATGGCTATATCGACTCGGCTATTGATCCTGATCAAGAATATATATACTTCATGGGGTCGGAAACGCTTCCTTCTGGGCGTTAAATACATCCGTTATCACCACAAATCTAACGTCTAATTAACGTCGAAGCTACACTGCCATTTCTGTGGCAAAGTTGGACATAAAATGCCGGATTACCGCAACAGGAAAACTGGAGAGTGGAACTGGAGCGGCACATGCGAGGGGCGAGTTGATGTCTGTCTAAGCTGCGCTCAGCGATCGGAGCGGCAATGCTGTCAATGAGAAAGGCAAGCAAGCGCCACTCGTAGTTTAGACATCAAACAATAAAGCAGTACTCGCAATTTTTTTCTGCGCCGCGTTTTTATTTATTCGAAATAATTATTCGGCCGATCGGAGATAAAAATCAGTATCCCCACACCAATAACGCGGCCTAATTTAAAAAGGGTATAAAATGTATACTATGAAATACAGTGAATTTATGTGATATTTATATGATTTCGGAATGAGTAAAGAAATTTTTTCGAACGGTGACCTGGAGATCTAGGAGATAGCCATTGTAATAATGGATATTCAAAAAATCGTAAATTGAATATCCAAGTAGGATATGGTCGAGTAGGATAGGTCGACTTACACCCTTAGACCACGCCAATACTTCGCAACTTGTGTTTTGGAAAAATGCATCCTTGATTATCCACAGTTTGGTTGAACTTGCTTCACCGAATCGAATTGTTTTTTTTTTTTTGTGGTAGTCTAGCTTGCATTGTATTTTCAGCAGTGATTTCTAATTAAGACTATGTAGGCGAGAGTCAAGCTCCTAGCAAAACACACCCCACCCCGAAAGAGCTAATGGAAATATTGAGTCCAGCCCCGCTCGGATTACAGAACGTCCTTCTCGCGCTTGGACCTTTGTAAGTAAAGAGCAGAGCAGGTGATCTATTCGGTGTGCCCAAGGCCATGTTGTGTAGGATTTTGATAGAATTTTGTTGGGAAGTGACTTCTGAACATTAGTTAAAGGAATTAAAGGAAGGAAGGAATCATAAAATCATAACTTACAATCAATTCTAAAGCAATGGGTGTTTTCTTAGACAGCGGCGTTGTCAAAAACCAATACAAACAAGATATGTGTCGCGTCAATAAGCGACACTCAGCAAATTAATTTGTGTCTCAAGAAATCTTCTCAAAAATATTTTGCTGACAATTTTGGCAGCACTGCACACGTACACACACATACGAATGTTCGTTCTGTCTGTGGACATTCGCATCAGAAATATAGGAATGATTTCAAATTTGACTCGCAAGTGTGGCACTAAAATCCGTATGGACCCATTTATTATCCATTTATTTGTCAATAATATCCATATTCAAGGATGATATATATGTATGTTTTTTTAGCGCATACTACTTTTTTATATATGATCAAATATATCATTGTATAATATAATACACCATACAAACAAATATATATTTGTGAATATATATATGTCGGAGATGGAGAAGTAATATTATTATTATTATGTTTGTAAATAACTAAGCAATGTTTAATAAATGATATTCGAACGATACTAGCTATCGATATTTTGTTAGTGCGACCCAAGGTTGCTAAGAGCATAGTCGGAGAGCGAGAGAGACTCTCAGATAAGCATGGCCCAAGTGTTGTTGTAAAAAGAAGGAAGCACAAAAAGAAACGAGAAAAAGACGAGCAAAGCGCCGTGCAAAGAGGACGACAAATTAGGTCTAGTCATTCTGTGCGTGGAAACCGAAAAGACAACGACTTGGGACTTGCTGTGCTTTGGCGACAAAATAATAGAAAAATAATAGAAAAATGAATAAGGAAAATGAAGAACATGATGTGCCATTGAATGCCAACCTTACTCCGATATCAGAAGTGGGATCGGCCTCGCCACCAGACCACTCTGGCAAACATTGGCGTGCACTTTTCGAGGCGCAGAACCGAAATTTTATGGAGCTCATTCAATCGATGCAGGCATCAGGAAAGGCTGTTGAAAAAGCAAAATTGGTAACCCTGCCAAAGTACAATCCCGACGCTGTGTGTGCAGATGCTGCGGCCTGGTGCAAAACGGTGGACATAATCATGGCTGAGAATCCGATAGAAGGCAGCGCACTTGTGATGGCACTCAGTGACTCGCTTCAAGGTGGAGCATCACAGTGGCTATCGCAGATCTGCTACACGGGAATCAAATGGCCTGAGTTTCGAGATCTGTTTGTTCAGCGTTACGAGGGAATAGAGACACCGGCAGCCATTTTGCTGAACATCTTCAACGGGAGCCCAAAGCCGAGCGAGTGCTTGTCTGTATATGGCAGCCGCTTAGTGACGTCACTGCTGTCTAAATGGAAAACAATGAATCTGGAGGAAATAGCGGTGTCCGTTGTGCTAGCCCACGCATCCAAAATAGACAACCGACTGCAGCGCTTGCTATTCACTACCAATATCAGAACACGCAGTGAATTGGAGCAGCAGTTGCGAGCGTATGCGTTTGGCAAACGGAACGACTACTATAGTGTGGATCACACCCCCCCGAACGGAAGAAGCAAAAATTAACGCCGAAGCTACACTGCCATTTCTGTGGCAAAGTTGAACATAAAATGGCGGAGTGCCGCAGCAGGAAAACTGGAGAGTGGAACGCGTTCAAGGGAAGTCAGACGCATGGCAACGCCCCACAGGGCAAAGAACGAGCAGCGGTGACATGTTTTAAATGCGGCAACCCTGGACACATTGCATCTGTATGTACAAAAGGAACCTCAGCGTCGAGTAAGAGCGGCACATACGAGAGGCGAGTTGATGTCTGTACCGTGGTGGAGCCAAAAGGAACCCTGTATCAGTATCTTGAGCCTGTTCCATTTTTCTTACACTCGGGTGCCGAGTGTTTATTATTGAAAGAAAAGCTGGCTAAAAAGTTCGCGGGAAAGAGAATCAATAATAAGGTAGTTTTAAGAGGCATTGGAGAAAATGCAATATAATGTACGTTGCAAATCCTATCAACTGTCAAAATTTGTGAATACTCTTTAAAAATCCTTTTTCATGTGGTAATGGATGAATGTTTGAAGCATGACGTGTTAATTGGCCGTGAAATTTTGAGTCAGGGTTTTGGTGTTTCGATAGATGTCAACAAATTCGAGATATATAAGATCAATACTGTCAACACGCTGTCCGACATTGTCAAAGTGGATTTTGCAAAGCTCATAAATAACGATCCAGAATTGAGTGAGTCAGACAAGGTCAGACTAGTCGAAATATTGGAGCCATATGCACACAGGTTTATAAAGGGCATCCCAAATAGTCGAGTGTCGACTGGGAAGCTGGAAATTCGTTTGATGGATGTGAATAAAACCGTAATGAGGCGTCCGTATAGGCTTAGCTCAGAAGAAAAAACGTTAGTGAGAGGAAAAATACAAGATCTTCTAGAGAATGGTGTCATCCGCCCGAGCTGCTCTCCATTTGCGAGTCCAATGCTGCTAGTAAATAAGAAAAATGGTGAAGATCGACTATGTGTGGATTATAGAGAACCCTCTGCCTTTGATATCTGACCAGATGAACAGACTACGTGGCAGTAAATTCTTTTCGAGTTTGGACATGGCAATCGGGTTTTATCAGGTACCCATACATTCTGACTCGATAGAACGTACTGCATTTGTATCACCTGAGGGTCAGTACGAGTTTCTTTCCATGCCATTTGGTTTGAAAAATGCATCTTCTGTCTTTCAACAAGCGATAACGCGAGCTTTAGGTGAACTGGCCTATTAATATGATATAGTGTATATCGATGATGTTTTAGTTTTGGCCGGCACGAGGGAGGAGGCGTATGATAGACTTGAAAATGTGTTGAACGTTCTGACTGAGGCCGGATTCTCAATTAATATAGCCAAATGCACATTTATGAAACCAAGTGTTGAATATCTGGGGTGCAAGGTTAAAAATGGCAAACTAAGGCCGAAGCCGCGTAAGATAGAAGCCTTGTAAGCTTTGCCACCACCACAGTCAGTGACTCAACTAAGCCAGTTCATAGATTTGTCTTTCGGCAATTTGTTCCACGATTCTCGGAGCAAATGAGGCCATTGTATTTACTGACCTCTAAGAACAACCAGTTTGAATGGGAACCAAAACACGAACAGGTACGACAGAAAATCATATCAACACTAGTGAGTGACTCCGTTTTAATAATCTATGATCCAAAGTATCCTGTTGAGTTGCATACCGATGCTAGATCGATAGGGTATGGTGCCATATTGATGCATAAGGTAAATGGCAAATCGAGGGTTATCGAGTATTAGAGCAAATGCACTACAGCGGCAGAATCAAAATACCACTCATATGAATTGGAAACGCTAGCCGTGTTTGATGCTGTAAAACACTTCCGCCATTACCTTCATAACCGTCCTTTTGTGGTATACACTGATTGCAATTCTCTGAAAGCTAGTCGACATAAGATTGAGTTAACGCCTAGGGTACATCGCTTGTGGGCATATCTACAATCATTTGATTTTAGCATAGAGTATAGAAAAGGGAATCATATGGCACATGTAGACTTTCTTTCGCGCAACTCCTTACCGGATGATAGACATTCAAATGTGGTAAAGAATAAGGAATTGCGCGTGGAACTAGCGGAAATAACGAATAATTGGCTCCTAGCAGAAGAACAGCGGGATCAAGAGTTAGCTGAAGTAGTTTTAAAAATGCAAAATAATGAATTGCAGGATGAGATTGCAAAGACATATGAGCTGGGAGCGGGTATGCTGTACAAGAAAATACAAACAAATGGTCGAACCAGATGTCTGCCTGTAATACCCAGGGCGTTCAGGTGGTCAGTCATCAATCACGTACGCGATGCTATAATGCATCTGGGCTGGGAAAAGACTTTAGATAAGGTGTATTGGTTTGAGAATATGTCAAAGTATGTGCGAAAGTTTGTGGAAAATTGCATCACATGCAAATTGACGAAACATGGCATGGCAAACCATGGCACACGATACATATTGATATTAGCGGAAAGCTGAGTGGCAAGAGCGATTGCAAGGAATACCTGATAGTGCAGATCAATGCTTTCACTAAATTCGTGTATCTTCATCACACTCTTAGTCTTGATACTGATAGTTGCATAGAGGCAGTAAAATCTGTCATATCTTTATTCGGTGTTCCCAATCGTATAATTGCTGATCAGGGTCGTAGTTTTACAAGTAATGACTTCGGACAGTTTTGCTCGACACAAAAGATTGATTTTCATTTGATAACAACTGGCGCTAGACCAGTAAACGATCTTGGCAAGATGCAGTTAAAGATGTTCAGTTGGCTTTAAATTGTACAACGAATCGAGTCACCAAGGCCAGTCCATTGGAGATGTTAATTGGAAAGGAGGCAAGACCCTTGGGTATGATGCCCTTAGTGGAAAAATAAAAAGGAGATGTAGAAGGTGTTAGAACTCGAGCACAACGAAACATGATAAGTAATGCTGAGTATGATAAACAAAGATTTAATAGAGATAAGGCAAAACTTGTGAGATTTGGCGTAGGCGACCATGTCTTGCTCAAGTGTGAAGAACGTCACCAAAAACGACGTTGGATCCTAAGTTCAAAGGACCATTTTCGATAATTGATGTGCTTGAAGGTGACCGTTATGTGTTAAAATCTTTATCTAATAAGAGAACGTATAAGTATGCTCATGAACAGTTGCGGGCTATGCCAAGTGGGCTAGTCGTAGCTGAGGTGGATCACCTGCTCGAGGGCAAGGATGATGAAGATGTACCACGCACTGTGGCACCGGTGGGTGCGTTGAATTGAATCATACACGAAGGCTACGACCGCACCACGATGGTCAACCGAGGTCACAAGTGTAGGCTAGTGAGAGTCGGACATGGCGTGCGGCGCGGTTGATGTCGCGTGGCACGGGTCAAGAGGGTCTAAAAAGAAACCATGACGCAAAGAGTGCGTGAGAGCGTTTTATTGAGATAGCAAGAGCCTTGGAAAATGAATTTGAGTAAAAATTATCTATTGTTAATCGAAATTGAAGAACGAATGTAAATTAAATGTTAAGTAACTTGAGCAAGGCAGGGAGCTACTAAGTATTTGGTTGTTAACATGTACGGCACGGCATACGAGGACGTGTGAGTGTCAGGAAGGTCGTGTCGGAGATCGAGAAGTAGTATTATTATTATTATGTTGGTAAATAAGTAAGCAATGTTCAACAAATGATATTCGAACTATACTAGCTATCGATATTTTGTATAGTGTGACCCAAGGTTGCTGAGAGCATAGTCTGAGAGCGAGAGAGGGTCTCAGATGAGCATGGCCCAAGTGTTGTTGTGAAAAGAAGGAAGCACAAAAGAGAAGAAAGAGCAAAGCGCCGGGTAAAGAGGACGGAAAATTAGGTCCAGTCAGTCTGTGCGTATTGTGAAGGAGCAAACCCTTCACAACATACAAGCGCTAGTTGTACGGGAATCGTGACTGAGGGGGTGCGGTTCACGGGAACCGTATAGAGCATCACTAACGAGAACCAGAATGAGCATCACTAACAGACAAGCGACAAAAATACCCCGACACCCAAATAACGGTAAACGAGAGCGGCAGCCGAGAGAGGGAGATAGAGCAGCAACAGCAGCAGAACGCTCGAGAAAACAGACAAGCGACAAAAATAACCCGACACCCAAAATAACGGTAAACAGGAGCCGCAGCCGAGAGAGAATGGCAGAGAGCAGAGACAGCAGAGAGCGAGCGTCGATCACCTACGCGACGACAAGCGACAAACGCCGGCAGAGGCTACAGGCAGAGGCTCGAGCCTGGAGGCCTGGAGTGGCCGGCCGAAAAATGGATACGGGAGTCGATGGAGAGCAGCCAAAAGAATTAGAAGTGCGCGGAAGTTTTATTTTAAAAGTGTCAGCAGCGAGGATCGACCACAGCCAGGATGTCAGGAGGAGACAGCGGGTAAGCTGGCCTCGCGTAAGCGAGCTAGGGAAGAGGAGTTAGGTGCGACAGGGAATACTAGAATACAACAAAAATATATAAAATATATAAAAGTATAGAAGGCAAATGGAATATTAGCAGTGAACGTTTGGGGTCTTTACTTTATATATGTATATACCTTGATCCTTTGATATTCAATTCAATTCTTAACCCCCCCCTGCTGCCGTATTGGGTATCGAATTGATGCTCCCTTTGCATGCCGGGAACTCAGCCAGTGGAGTTGTACGCGGATGCCACGACTTCCACGGACTGAGGTTCCCCTCCCGTAGAACTACCTCCTCGTAGCCTTTCCTCATCCTCGGGGATCACCGCTGGGCAGTCGTGTACGCGGACGCCACGCGATTTGCCAAGCGAATGGTCCCCCTTCCCGACGAATACCCCCCCCTCCATCCCCTTTCCCTTCCATCCCGGCACACCACCTCGGCCACACCACCCGCAGCACTCCTTCCGCGCCTGTACCCATGCCGAGGGGTATGCGGCGCCGTGCTCGCTGGCCACGAGTGGGGGGTACCACCGAGCACGTGCCCCGTGTACCCCGGCTTCCCCAACCGCCACGCCAGCCGCAACACGCGCCCACGCCCAGGCTCGGGGTACCCGGCGCCGCATTCGCTGGCCACAAGTGGAGGGTACTACCTCCTGTAGGCTGCGCGCGTGCCGGATCCCCCCCAACTACGCCACGCCACAGCACGCCCCCAGTCGAGGCCCCGACTATGGCAAACGTCGGCACCACGCGGAGTGCACACGCCCCGTCCCTCCCCTACACTTCGTCCGTCCGATCCCTCTCTATGGTCCCCTAATACAAATAATTCTGTATTGGGACCGGGCCTTGGACAGACTGAGAGGCTGTACCCCGGCCTGAGACAGGAACTTCCTTACAGATGGCGCCCGAGCAGGGACCTGAGAGCGGATCGGGGAAGAGGTAGTTCGGAAATATGTGATGTAACGAGTGGCAGGCATAACTAAGCATCGAACCCCCACCCCCCGAATTTTCAAGCTGAAAACGCCCTCCGCGCCCTGCGGAATCCCGGGCAAGTCAGAAAGCCGAAAAGTACAGTAACCAGAGCAGCAGAATAGTAGCGGGATCACGCGGCCACGTAGCCCGGCCGCGAGGTTGTGCCATCAAACCAAGCGTGGGCAGACAGCAGCAGCGACAGCAGCATCAGGCATAGGAAAACAGGAGCAGAGCACCAATCTTCATTCTCTGGTTCAAATACAGCCGAGGCTGGTTTTTACCCCTCCCCCTAGCAAACAACCGCAAGCCGTGATTCTAAAGCGATCGCCCGGGTACAGTAGGCCCGGCCGCCGACACGCCAGAGGGAATTACGAACAACGCCAACGCCACGACACACGCCACACTACGTGCGAGGGAGACGGGACGTGACGCCGTGAGAAGAGCTTGGCCCACCCACGTGCCTTGAGCAGCCAGACAGCAGCAGCGGGCGCCGAGGCGCCAAGCGACAACGGCGCATTGATACCATCGGAGAGAGAGGGCGACCACCGCGACACGGCGACAAGGCGAACCACAGCCGCTCGGCCGCGGTACGCGACGATCAGGCACGGGTCGCGCGTCTCGGCGGTCAAGAGAGGGCGCCCAGCATCCCTAACGCGGGCAGCGGCGACACGGCGACACGATGACACGACGACACAGCGACAGCAGAGGAGAGGAAGGGGTTCGCTCGGCAGCAGAGCCCTCTGAGAAAAAGCTTGGTAGCAGCAATAAAAGGAGGAGTGCGAGCCCAGGAGGGACAATCAAGTCCGAGCCTTCGAACAGGAAGCATCACGCCCAAGACTACGAAAGACCAAGTATCCCTGACCACAGTACCACGCCGGGGTACACCTGCACCGAGAAACATATCCTGACCCAGGATCCCTGAATCCAGTGCCGCGCCGCGTGTCCAGCCACTGCATATCCTTTCAAAGGATCCCTGATCCCAGTGCCGCGCCTCGTACACTTACGCTGAGAAACATATCCTGACCCAGGATCCCTGAATCCAGTGCCGCGCCGCGTGTCCAGCCACTGCATATCCTTTCAAAGGATCCCTGATCCCAGTGCCGCGCCTCGTACACTTACGCTGAGAAACATATCCTGACCCAGGATCCCTGAATCCAGTGCCGCGCCGCGTGTCCAGCCACTGCATATCCTTTCAAAGGATCCCTGATCCCAGTGCCGCACCTCGTACACTAACGCTGAGAAACATATCCTGGCCCAGGATCCCTGAATCCAGTGTCGCGCCGCGTGTCCTGTTATACCACGTGCCACGTACCTTCAGAAAGGGTCATCGATCCTTCAGTGCCATACCGTGCACGAAGAACAAACACCGCGAGCCCGCAACACGATGGGCACCCGCTGGTTGAACTCCCGTAGGAAGGACGAACTACAGAGCTTGGCCAAGGAGTTCGGACTCGGAGAAGCCGGTACCGTAGAGGAGCTACGCGGCCGGATCTCAAATTTCATTGGACGAGGCGGACACTCCGACGAAGTACAGGCGAGGCTGGACGAATTGAACTCGCACTTCGGGAACATTCCGAGTCCCAGGGAGCATCGAAGCCCAGCCACGTCACCAGGGCCTGAGAATCGAGCAAAGAGGGAGGAAGACATGGATGAACAGAAACTTCAACTGGCAGTGCCGGAACTAAACATCACCACCCAGGGTTCCGAGGACCACACACCGGCCACAGAAGATAATCCTCCGCATCAAGGAGTCCAACGACTGCTCATACCGAATCTGCCCAGTACGAGCCGAGGATCCAGCACCGGACCAAGGAACCACCCGGCTACAGCGTCATCGGGCTACGACCAATCACGTACCCTTTCAGGGCAGCCTCTTGGGGTCATACCCGAGCCAAGCCACGCACACAGACGTCCCGTATCCAGTAGCATCGGACCCCGGACAGTGGTGACGGATCCGTCATCGTACGGCGATCCCGACCAAGCACGTAGTCTCCCGGTCCAACAAGCATTTCGCCCAGGGTGTGGAGAGATTTCATACTCCCTCCTGGCGGACAAGCTCAGGAAGTGGGGACTCACCTTCAATGGTCACACGGACCCACTGGCATTTATCGAGCGACTGGAGGAGCGAGTCGAATCCTACGGCGGGAGCCCAGAACAGCTGCCTCGGGCTATCTCGGGACTCCTGACAGGTAAAGCGGAAGGATGGTTCCGGACCTTTCAGATGCAGGGCCAGAGTTGGACAGATTTCCGCAAGGAATTTCTGGACTTCTTCTTACCACCCCGATACTTCCAACGCTTGGAAGACACCATCCGGAGCCGGGAACAGAAGCCCCGAGAATCTTTCAGGGACTATATGATAGAACTACGACTAATGATGCAGCGTGCCAAGTTCACGCGGGAGCAGGAACTGGATCGAATCTACGAGAATCTCCGACCGGAGTACCAAATGTATACCCGAAGACAGGACTTCAATTCCCTTACAGAGCTCACCCAGCTCGTCGCAGCATACGAGACTGCACGAGACCGCGATTCCCCTCGCAGCAGCGGAACCGGACCAACCCACCGGCCCCGCGCAACGTACTCCGGCAACGAGACCACAACGGCGCGAGGCATCACAAACGGGACATCGAATGGAGTTGCGCGAGTGATCAATCAAGAGGAAGAACGGCCAATCGATGTGAGCCGAGCGTGCCGAAACTGTGGGGAGGTAGGACACTTCAGCCAAGCATGCACCAATCGGCAGAAGCTTTTCTGTTGGGATTGTGGCCACCGAAATATCAGGACCATCTACTGCTGCCGGAAGACCGAGTCGGGAAACGGATCGAGTCTCCGCCCGGTAGGGACACGGGCGGAGACACGCACTCAGGACCCGGAGTCCCTCACCCATTGAGTATGGTCGGAGGAAGGATCGCAGCTCTAGTGACCATCAATGGGAGAGCCTTCTCGGCGACTCTTGACACTGGAGCAACCCGGTCGTTCGTCAGTCAAAGGGTGGCCGAAGCGTTGGGAACTGCTGAGAATCGACGGGAAGTGAGGACCAGGATCAGCCTGGCGGACGGAACTCGGAAGGACATAACCCAGGCGATAACGGCAAAGGTACGCCTCGACCAACAGGAGACCCAGGTATCGCTGCTAGTTCTGTCAACAGTGTTGGACGATGTCATCCTGGGGCTCGATTTCCTTTGTGGTATCCACGCAAGGATCCACTGTGGAAGGGCATACCTACAACTAAAGTTACGCCAGCCTCCCGGCTTTCCACCAACAGCAGTCGCATCGCCACAGCCGCGCACAGTCACGTTCGCCGAGCCCCTCGTCACGACAAGTTGCCCCACGACTGCCTCAACTCCTCCGAAGACGACCACAGCCCTCGACCCACGACAAAATCCCAGGAAACGAAGACGCGGCCAACAACGCAAGACTTCGGGGCACCAAGACATACCCACAAGTACAACCGGAAACACGGCGGCCCCAAGCGTGTCGACCATCCTTTCGGTCAATAGCTCAAACCAAGCAGAGCAGCAGAGAAACACGGACACCTTGGCGTCAACGAGCACTCACGCCTCGTTGACCAAGGGATCCCCAACACCGCCACGACACAGCGCAGGAACCTTGGCGTCGACGAGCACACTCGCCTCGTCGACCAAGGGATCCTCAACACCGCCACGACACAGCGCAGGAACCTTGGCGTCAACGAGCACTCACGCCTCGTTGACCAAGGGATCCTCAACACCGCCACGACACAGCGCAGGAACCTTGGCGTCAACGAGCACTCACGCCTCGTTGACCAAGGGATCCTCAACACCGCCACGACACAGCGCAGGAACCTTGGCGTCAACGAGCACTCACGCCTCGTTGACCAAGGGATCCTCAACACCGCCACGACACAGCGCAGGAACCTTGGCGTCGACGAGCACACTCGCCTCGTCGACCAAGGCGTCTCCTGCAGAGCAGCAGAGAAGCACGGACACCTTGGCGTCAACGAGCACTCACGCCTCGTTGACCAAGGGATCCCCAACACCGCCACGACACAGCGCAGGAACCTTGGCGTCAACGAGCACACTCGCCTCGTCGACCAAGGCGTCTCCTGCGGACCAGCAGAGCAACAAGGACACCTGGAGAAAACGTGCCCTGTTGACCAAGGACTTAACCCAAGGCAGGAAACGAAAAGCCTTAACGCCAAGCCCCGACGGCACTCCACTAGCGTCGAGAACCTCCACAGAGACCAGGCCAACACAACTCCCCCGCCAACGCAGGGCTCTGGCACCATGGAGCTACGACCTAGAACCCCTAGCCGACGCAATGACCGCACGGGAAAGGAACCCTTTCCGTACACCACGCACAAACACAGCACGAAAGAAGAACCCCTTTCGAACGAACGACCAGTATGACTACGACAGTGCCATTCTAGCAGCTGTTACCGCCATGGAACTAGAGGAACTCTCTCCATGGCAGCCAGATCCAGTCCCCACGCAGCACCCCACGCCTGAAGCAGCAAAATTCCTGGAAGAAGAACTGGCGAAGTTTGAAGGGCTGAACGGGATATCGCACATTGCAGAACACACCATTACCATGCGAGACGATAAGCCCGTGAAACAACGATACTTTCCGAAGAATCCCGCCATGCAGAAGATCATCGATGCACAAGTGACCGAACTACTTCGAGACGGTCGAATCGAGCCATCCAGGAGCCCTCACAGTGCCCCAATCGTACTGGTGGGGAAGAAGACCGGAGAGATGCGTATGTGCGTGGATTATCGACAACTAAACGCTCGCTCTGTGCCAGACGCATACCCACTACCACGCATCACCCACATCCTGGAGAGGCTCCGGAACGCCAGTTATATTTCGACATTGGATCTGAAGAATGGATACTGGCAAATCCCGGTAGCCGAGGGTAGCAGAGAAGCCACCGCATTCACCGTGCCGGGCCGGGGGCTCTTCCACTGGAAGGTCATGCCGTTTGGCCTTCACTCAGCACCAGCGACTTTTCAACGGGCCTTAGACAGCGTCATCGGGCCCGACATGGAGCCATATGCCTTTGCATATTTGGACGACATCATTGTCATCGGGTCAAGCCTAGAGGAGCACATCAAGAACTTGCGAGAAGTCTTCCGAAGGTTGCGAGAGGCCAATCTTAGGCTGAACCGCAACAAATGCAGTTTCTTCAGGAAAAGCCTGGTTTACCTGGGACATGTAATCAGCGAACACGGCATTCACACCGACCCCGAGAAAGTCATCGCAGTCCAAAGACTGACACCACCCACCACGTTAAAGGAGCTGCGGCGTTGCATCGGAATGGCCTCATGGTATCGTCGTTTCGTCCCCAACTTCGCCACCATAGTGCAGCCAATGACCACCCTCCTGAAAAGGGACCAAAAGTGGGTCTGGACAGAGGATCAGCAGCAGGCTTTCGAAACGCTGAAGGAGAAATTGACTCAGGCACCAGTGCTAGCTTGCCCGGATTTCAACGAGCGATTCGTTCTGCAGACAGACGCCAGTGCGTACGGCCTCGGAGCCGTATTGACACAGCAGATAGCGGGAGAAGAGAGGGTCATCGCCTACGCCAGCCGCCGGTTACTCAAGGCCGAAGAAAACTACTCCGCCACCGAGAAAGAGTGCCTGGCCATCGTATGGGCCATCCGGAAGCTTCGATGTTTCTTGGAGGGCTACCATTTTGATGTGATTACGGATCACCTCGCATTAAAATGGCTGAACTCCATAGATAATCCCACTGGACGCATCGCTCGATGGGCATTGGAACTTCAACAATATCAGTTCGATATCCACTATCGACGAGGAAGCCAGAATGTCGTGGCCGACACCCTCTCACGACAACCAGTGGAGTCATTGCAACGCGCCGAAGAAGAAGAAAACACATGTCCATGGCTGAAACGGCTGTACAAACGGATCCAGGAACAACCAGAGAAGTTGTCGGATTTTGTCATAGAAAATGGGCAGATCTACAAACAGGCCAGTAACAGATCAATCGAGGAGGAGCCCATCCAGTGGAAATTATGTGTAGCCAAGAACCACCGACATCGAGTACTAGAGGAATGCCACGATCATCCGACAGCGGGCCACCTGGGAATCAGAAAGACGACCACCCGGATTATCCAGCGGTACTACTGGCCTGGACTCTACCGAGATGTCGCCCGCTACATCCGACGATGTGTCAGTTGCCAACGATTCAAGGTGAGTCAAGTCAAACCGGCTGGACAAATGCTGACACGTCAGGCTCAAGGACCACTTGACATCCTCTGCGCCGACTTCGTGGGTCCTTTGCCGCGATCCAAGCACGGGAATACCATGCTATTGGTGTTCTTCGACGCCTTTAGTAAGTGGGTAGAACTGGTCCCCCTGCGCAAGGCCACCACTGCTCTGCTGGAAAAGGCATTTCGAGAAAGAATTCTGGGTCGATTCGGTGTACCCAGAAGGCTCGTTTGTGACAACGGTACCCAGTTTACGAGTCGCTCTTTTCGACACTTCTGCAAGCTGGCCGGAATAGAACTGGAACACACGGCTCCCTATACCCCACAGCAGAATCCAACTGAGCGTGCTAACCGGACAATCAAAACCATGATTGCACAATACATCGACGGAGACCAGCGGACGTGGGACGATCTACTCCCCGAACTCAGCCTGGCGATCAACAGCAGCACCTCCGACACGACGGGGTTCAGCCCAGCGTTCCTCGTCCTCGGACGTGAGCCCCGGTTACCCGGAGCGCTATACGAAGAGACAACCCCAGGCCTAGGCGAAGACATGGAAGCGCCCCTCGACAAAGCTACGAGACTACGTGACATCTTCCAAGTGGTGCGGCAAAACACCCAACGCGCATCACAAGACCAGGGACGGGCATACAACCTTCGACGACGCGAATGGAGACCCACAATCGGAACACTCGTCATGCTACGACAACACCACCTCTCCAAAGCGGCCGACAACTTCGCTGCAAAACTGGCACCCAAGTACGAAGGACCGTACCGAGTACTTCAGTTCCTCTCCCCGAACATAGTACGCCTACAACTGCACACAGGACGGCAGCGACGAACCGCCGGGCTGGCAGATCTCAAGGCCTTCTACGAAGACGACGACGACCGCAACAACCACGAGGATACAGAAGCAGAAGACGAACCGGGCGGACGAGCCAACACACACGCGAGTTCATGAGGGCCACTTAGAGTAGTGCGCTGCCCTAATGTCCTCGCCCCGCAAGGGGCAACCACTGCAAAAGTCACAGTAAGCCCAGTATAACTCCCCTTAAGGGACTAGACATAAGCCATGATATTGTATAATTCTAAGTGCACACATCACATTGTATATGACGATAGCCCTCACAAATTGTAAGTCGCACCTATAGGTAGGGCCAGGTACAAGGGAACATTTAGCTAGGCAGGATCTGATCTCCAAAAGTTTCTCCCCTTAGACACTTCGACAAGAACCACGCACGACCATACGACGCCCGGCCTCTAGAGGCACAAGGTGGACACCCTAGGGGCGCGTCACAGCCAAGAATACCAGCCGACGCGACACACCGCGCCGCAGCAGCAGGATCCTCCTCGATTCTCACAGGCCCCCGGTTCTACACGATCGCAGGACATGGGAGACGCCAATTCAGAATCTCCATCAACAAGGGAGGACCGCCCTTCATCTCTTCACGTTCCCCGAAGTAGGAAGGGAGTGTGAAGGAGCAAACCCTTCACAACATACAAGCGCTAGTTGTACGGGAATCGTGACTGAGGGGGTGCGGTTCACGGGAACCGTATAGAGCATCACTAACGAGAACCAGAATGAGCATCACTAACAGACAAGCGACAAAAATACCCCGACACCCAAATAACGGTAAACGAGAGCGGCAGCCGAGAGAGGGAAATAGAGCAGCAACAGCAGCAGAACGCTCGAGAAAACAGACAAGCGACAAAAATAACCCGACACCCAAAATAACGGTAAACAGGAGCCGCAGCCGAGAGAGAATGGCAGAGAGAGCAGAGACAGCAGAGAGCGAGCGTCGATCACCTACGCGACGACAAGCGACAAACGCCGGCAGAGGCTACAGGCAGAGGCTCGAGCCTGGAGGCCTGGAGTGGCCGGCCGAAAAATGGATACGGGAGTGATTTTTGAGCAGCCAAGAAAGGCAGAAGTGCGCGGACAAAAGTAAGAATTAAAAGTGCCAGCAGCCAGGATCAGCGGGAGCCAGGATGACGGGAAGAGACAGCGGGTAAGCTGGCCTCGCGTAAGCGAGCTAGGGAAGGGAGGCTAGGTGCGACAGGGGCTCCTAAGAATAAAAATAGTAGTTAATCAGACCAATAAAGTGAAATATTAGCAGAAGATTTTTGAATTTCATATCTATGCATCGATCATTTAATACTATAGCCCGCAAGCCCTCGATTCTTAACCCACCCCTTTTCCCGTATTGGGTGCCGAATTAATATTCCCTTTGCATGGCGGGAACTCAGCCAGTGGAGTTGTACGCGGATGCCACGATTTCCACGGACTGAGATTCCCCTCCCGTAGAACTACCTCCTCGTAGCCTTCCCTCATCCTCGGGGATCACCGCTGGGCAATCGTGTACGCGGACGCCACGCGATTTGCCAAGCCGGTGGTCACCCCTCCCGTTGAATGCTCCTCCCTCCATCCCTTTTCCCTTCCATCCCGGCACCCCAACTCGGCCACCCCACACGCCGCACGCCTCCCGCGCCTGTACCCAGGCCGAGGGGTACGCAGCGCCATACTCGCTAGCTGCGAGTGGGGGGGTACCATCGACCACGTGCCCCGTGTACCCCGGCCCCCCCAACGGCCACACCAGCCACAACACGTGCCCACGCCCAGGCCCGGGGTACGCGGCACCGCCTTCGCTGCCCACGAGTGGAGGGTACTACCTCCTGCAGGCTGCGCGCGTGCCAGATCCCCACCAACTACGCCATCCCATAGCACACCCCTGGTCGAGGCACCGACCACGGCAAACGTCGGCACCGCGCGGAGTGCACGCGCCACCCGTCCCTCCCCTACACTTCGTCCGTCCGATTCCTCTCTATGGTCCCCTAATACAAATAATTCTGTATGGGGACCGGGCCCTGGACAGACTGAGAGGCTGTACCCCGGCCTGAGACAGGAACTTCCTTACAGTATAAACTAAAGAGATAACGACACTTGGGACTTGTTGTGCTTTGGCGACGGATAGACGAAAATGAATAAGGAAAACGAAAGGCACGATATGCCGTTGAATGTCAACCTTTCTCCGATACACATATTTTGTACATATGTATCTAGCATAAGTGTTTTATTGTCCCCGTTATCATTTTGTCGTTTAAATATAGCCCAAAAAGTCTTTTTGTTAACCCAATCCGCTTTATATAACGCTTATATCAAATCTGACATACATACATGCAAGCAGTATTTGTAGTCTTAGCAGTATTAGTCTACTTAGAGCACGACCAAATGACCAAGGTTCCTTCGGATCATGATTCCGCCATTTAATATCTCCCTCACCACTACTACTAAAGCCCGCTTTGTAGTCAACGCGTCTAGCCCCTCGACAAACGGCTTGAGCCTTAATGATGCATGATGGTCTGGTCCTAAAATCGGACTTAACCCTGCACATCCTGAAGTGGCCTGAATGCCGAAATCAGCAAAATGTATCGTCAGATTTGGGTTGATCTGATTTCACAAGTGAGGCTCAGTTAGCTACCCGCGATCTGCAGGCCGCGCTTAATTCTGCATGTTTTCCGCTGAGAAAGTGGACTTCAAATCACAAGCCGCTTTTGACTGGATTGCCGGGTGACCACCTTTTCCAAAACGATTTCCTTGAGATTAAGACCGAGTGCACGGCCAAGACCGTCGGGATTCGCTGGAAGACGACCTCAGACGAATTTTTCTTTGTCCCTCCCGAATTAGCGCTTGAGTCCTCTTATACCAAACGGACAGTTCTTTACCAAATTGCAAAGTTGTTCGACCCGGCGGGGTGACTGGCACTTTTCATTGTCCGTTTCAAAATTTTCATGCAGGAGATCTGGCTGCAAGAGTTTTGATGGTACGAAGATCTTCCCAGCTTGATGTGTCAGCCCTGGCAAAGTTTTTGGATAGGTACTCCGTACTCAACCAGATCCGAATTCCAAGATGGATTGGTTCCCAACCATCGGTAGCGAAAGAGCATCATGGATTCTGCGATACATCCGAAAGGCGTATGTTGCAATTTACGTGCGCGTCAAGGTTTGACATCGGGTCGAGGTGCAACTTCTCACCGAGAAAACACGAGTCGCCCCTGTGAAGGCCGTATCGTTCCCCCGGCTAGAGCTGTACAGTGCCGTTCTCTTGTCCAAAATGGTGACGGTGATCCTGCCGAATATGCCGACGGCAAGCACGAACTGTCACTATTGGACCGATTCCAACATAGTCCTCGCCTGGCTAAGGACCCGCGTGCCACTGGGCTACCTTCGTATCAAACCGGGTGACAAGGATAGCTCAAGCAACTGAGATTAAAGAGTGGTCTCACGTTCCATCCAAACGAAATCCCTCGGACTTAGCCAGTAGAGGCGTACCCTTGTAAGATCTATTTGCTAACCAACTCTGGTAGCATGGAGCAACCCGGCTGCGACAGCAGACCAGCCAATGACCAATGACCAGATCAACCTGAGGAATCTTCCATTATGCCTCTAGAGATACGTTGGGTACGGGTTTGCACCATTTTGCACCGAGCCCATCAGAAGAGTTCCTTGAACGGTTCTCTAATTTTGACAGTACTATGCGAGTCCGCGCGTGTGTCCTCTGCTTCATACGGCGCTGCCGTAAGTTAGATGCTGCACGGGAAGGCCATCTTATCAGCGGAGACCTTACCGAAGCGGAGCGATCTCTTATCCTAGAGACTCAACGAGAATACCCCATATCCCTGCCTTAGTTACAAGTGTCCTGTACCAAGGTCAAATTCTGTCCTGAACTTGAACTCATAACTAGACCGACATGGATTCATAAGAGCGTGCGGCCGTGTAGCAATTTCCGAATCTCTGCAGTATAACGAACGTCTCGCCTTCTTGCTCAATTCACACACGCTCCGCGAATGCAGGCGACTAATGGGGCGCCTTTTTTGATCCAAGTATTGGAACCCAAGGCTTCAAAATTTGTTGAAAGGGGTCGGGAACTCCTGCAAGGTATGCACCATTTAATAAAAGAGGTTGCAAACTCAAATCATGGGAGATTTTCCAACGGAGCGGACTTCTTTTTCCCGACCGTTCACGCATACAGGGATAGACTACGCTGCCCGTGCAAAATACGACATTTTACAGCGTGTCTCATCACCACTAAAGCGATCCATTTGGAGGCCACGTCCGAACTCACAACCGAGAAGTTTCTCGCGGCCTTCGCTCGGTTTGTCGCAAGAAACGGGTGTCCACAGCGCATCCATTCAGACAATGGAAAAACTTTCGTGAGTACGGCGGCAATGCTTCCCGTTACTTCCTAAATACGTTCAGACTCGATGACTAATGCGTACAGCCATCAACGGGTTTCATCGCTCCCCATTAGCTACACATATGGGAGGTCTGTGGGAAGCCGGTGTGAAGAGTTTCAAAACCCTCTTCTATATAGCCAAGTCCATTCGGAAATATACGTTTTAAGAACAGTTCAAACTTCTCGCGTAGATCGAGGCATGCCTCAATTCCAGTCCGCTCTCCCCTACATCCCTACATATGTCCGCAGATCCGATCGAATTTTTAGCTTTCACTCCCGGACATTTCCTTATTGGGAGACCTTTGATGTCTACGGCCGAACCCGAAATGAAGGGGGAAATCAAATCGATAATTAATCGATGTCAGCATTTGAAGGCCATCAATCAACAGTTTTGACAGAGGTGGAAAGAGATTCCTCTCAAAGAACTTCACCATCGCACTAAGTGGCAGACGCCAAACCTTTCGATTGGCGATATGGTTGTCGTTAAAGAAAACAATGTGCCGTCCAATGAATAGTGGCTCGGAAGAATCCAGTCCGTATATCCAGGCGCCGATGATCCGTGTGGTGGACGTTCTGACTGCCCTCGGGCACCTCAATAGAACTGTTGTTATGGTCGTTCGTCTTCCAATAGAACACCGTAGTTTCGTCCAACAATAACAATGTGTTTTGATCCGTTACCAGCTCAATACTAATGCTCTTCGATTCTTTTATTTCCTGCTAGTTTTTTGTCGCATTCATACATGGCCTTCCGCTCACAGTCTGAACTCCTACTGGTGCCGAGTCTGCCCAGGAGTGCACCCGCTTCAGACCAGCCATCACTTCCTCCGGTTGAGCCCTGTTAAGAGGCTCTGAGCCGTTCTTATAAATAAGTACCTAGCACATCAGCATTCCGGCAAGAATGCCGCAGTGGTGGGCTGTGCAGGATGTGTGGCAAGAATCAGTACACGCGTCTGGTCGGACAGCCCGCTCAGCCTCAGCATCTTCGTCGTCATCTTCAGCATCCCGCACTGAACGCCGGCCTCGACGCCCCGCTAGCCGGCCTGCCCAAAGAGTTGAAGCCCCGTCGCCTCCAGGTTCAGCTTCCCGAGTTGAACGCCGCCCTCGTCACCAACTCATGGCAAGGCCCAGGCGCCATCCATTCTACAACATCGGAGCCTCAACCTCCTCCAGCGGCGCTGGTGGTCCTGGATACGGGTTCCAAAACCTTCGAGACGGCGGCGCTAATCGACCCAAGCGCGCCGGTGAGCTGCGTCTAGGAATCCTTGGCCAATACCTGCAAACTGTCTACTACCCAAGTCGGGGACGAGAAGGTGTGCAATGTGGTCATCCGGTCCAGGATGAATGAGTTACGAGTGGAGCTGGTTCTTAAGGTCGAGCCACGATCGTTCAGGCACGATTTGGCGGTCTCAAGCTCTCCCTCATCTTGGGAGCGGATGTGTACCCTTCCTGTGGCCCAGAGCACCGTTCTCGTATGGATCGTATCCGGGGCGTGCACACAGCCATAAAACCATCCAGTATCCTTTGCAATCCTGGGTGAGAATGTTCAGTGCGGCCGAGGACTGTTTCCGCGCACTGTGGAGTGCGCTCCGTCATTGACTCGCTCTCGCGCGCTTTTTCGTTGGTGCTCTTGCGATTTACACGTCGCTCGGTCGGCCACTGGCTTGAGCATTGATGAGCAGTTACGCTCCCACCACCGTTGCATTGCAGTTTTTCATTTTTTTTCGCACTACCTACGGCTTCATGTTACATTGTGAGGAATCGATATTCCTCAGATGACCCTAGTAGGGGATGAGGCGAAATGGCCTGCAAAGAGAGCGAGACGATCTCGCTACTCGAGAGGGTGGAGCGGGCATCGCCACAAGAGTACGGGAACGGCGGAATTGGGCCAGCGGTGGGCCGAAAGGCCGAGGCCCTGGCGTCGGCAACGGGATCCCATGTACGCCTTGTAGACCCGGAAGACCATGTAGGCCATGGAGGCCCTGTAGGCCATGTAGGCCATGTATGCCATGTAGGCCGATCCCGCTATGATTGGCGTTGGAAGTTGGAGTGGCCGATGGAAAAATACCGAGGGAAAAAACCGTTGCGGATGGACAACGACGCGGACGCTGGGCCGCAGGGTGCCCATAAGAGGAGGTCCGCTGGAGTGGAGAAAGACAGTCAAGTGCGGGAGCCAAAAGCGTAACTAAGCGCAGACGGTACGAGAGAGTGATAAACAGTGAACCAACAGGAGCAACGGCTTACAGCATCGACAACAGAATCGAGAGGACAAGTGTACGGCCGGCAATTCCAACAGACTCACCGCGCAAAGGTGTGGAATGGTGAACCCATTGCGTGCGGAGCTGTGTGAGTGGCGGACGAGGCGGTAGCCAAGTCAGAACCCCCGCAGCCGTGGCCCAACAGAGCTACATCTGAAGTCAACCTCAACAACGGTCGAGTTGGAAATTGCGCTGCACAATACCCGGAGGCAGCTGAACAGCGGTGAGAGGCTTCGCGTACATTTAACTTAACAAATACCATAGCCGTAAGATAACTTTAAGATACCAATAAAGAACCGCTCATCAGTCAAAAACCCACCCAAGTGTATTAATTGCTTGTCGCCGGGGCAACAAATAAATTCGTTGCATCGATCCACCGGCCGCTGAGCCAGCACTGCTGAATCAGACGGTCGAAACTGGTTTGTTACAGCAGAGCAAAAGGATTCAAACGGCACGATTCGTTGTCATCCGGATTGCGAACAAAGAGGAAATGAAGAATCGACGAATATACAAAGCAAGGAAGACTTGAAAGACGTTTTTTTTTAGATTGCGAACAAAGAGGAAAAGAGGAAACGACGAATATACAAAGTAAAGAAGACTTGAAAGACGTTTTCGTTCACATTACGAACATAGAAGAAAGAAGCAAACGACGAAACACTGGTCCTTCGCACGGCCACATGCGGCTCGTATACCCTGCTAACGAATACGACGCAAAGAAGACCAAGAAGAAGAACGCACGCATTAAACTCAGTTTTAATATGGAGTATGGTGTATGGTGTTGCAAATGAAGCCGGCAGCAGTAATATGCAACGCAGCAAAATTTTAAACTTAACAGTAGCAGAGTTGAGAGAAAAATTGAAAAAGCTAGATTTGCAGTATTCAGGTCTTAAAGCAGATTTACAGGAGAGACTTTTAAACAATTTTGATAACGCAGGTGAGGGTTCTTTTTACGAGGAAACGCTTGATATAACAGGGTACGAACAGACGGAAGACGTTCAAGTTTTAAATTCGATAAACGAAGCAGCAGTTGGTAGTTCAGTAAACATGGCGTTCACATTCTCCGGATTTTGATGACTGGCTACGTGATTTTGAGCTTAGTACTTTAACAGTAAATTGGAATGATTTGCAAAAGTTTATTTACGGCAGGCCATTAGTGAAAGATGCAGCCAAATTAATTTTGAGCACTCAATCTGGCAATAATGATGATTGGAAATCCCTGAAAGAAGCAATATAACGAGCATTTAGTGAGAAGTTAACGGCAATTAAGTTCATAAGTTATTGGAAAATAGAAAAAAGAGTCATAGGGAGAGCTTAATTGAATATTTTTATAGTATGTGTACTTTGGCAAGCCAATCCAAGCTAGATGAAAAAAGTATTATTGAATATATTATTGAGGGCATTAAAGATTGCAAGCCAAACAACAGCTGTTTGTACCAAGCAAAAAATTTCAAAGAATTTCGTGAGCAAATTAAGATTTACGAAAAGATCAGTGCGAATCAAGGAAGTTCGCTGAGGACAAAAACAAAGTTTGAGAATAGTTCAGTAAAAACCAAAGACCAAAGACGTTGTTTCAAATATGGAGGTAGCAACCATTTTGCAAAGTATTGTAAAGAAAATGACGTCAAATGTTTCAATTGCAATCAAATAGGTCACAGGGCAAATAAATGCGCGGAAAAATGTTCCACGAATGGAAACGGAGACCAAAATGTCAAATGTCCAACAAGTTTCTCAGACCACTTTTAATCGAGATTTTAATATTGTTGAAATTGGAACTGAAGAGATCACTGCATTGTTTGATTCTGGCAGCGATATTTGTACTATGAGCGAGAAAGTTTACAAGGAGTCCCAGTTGCTTCGAAGAATTATAAGAAATGGTCGGTATAGGAGGCAAGCAAATTTATACCTTAACTTCATTTAAGGTCGTCACTAAGTTAGATGACGTTCCTTTGAAAATATGTTTCCATGTAGTTCGTGACGATGATACCCTGTACGAAGGTGTGATCGGAAGTGATGTTCTTGATTTTGTCAGTGTAAGCATAGGGAAAAAGGAAGTGTTTTTCATTTAATAAATGAAGTGCGCCAAGTATTGGATGGAGTCGTCCCATCAAAAAAGAAGTGTGTAAGCGCTAGATTTTCTGAAGGATGTCGCGACCTAGAGTTCATTCAATATAGTAGAGTTCAATAGGTGAATTAGAAAAGATCTTCCGTCAGATACTGTCGACCAATATCATTGAAGAGTTTTCACTAGGAATAGAGCTGTCGCATTTGAACCGTGAGGTGAGGTCAATAATAGGCAGATTGGTTGAAAATATTGACGGATGAAGTACCAGTCAGTCAAAGACCTAGACGTCTACCCTACGTGGACAATGAGAAAGTTGATAAGCAGATCAGAGCTTGGTTAATGGAGGGAATAGTTCGTCATAGTGTTTCCGAATACTCTACCCTGGTAGTGAAAGAAGGTGTTGCGTATCGCAGAGATGTCAGGATTGCGTATAGAATGGGAGAAATCCCAAGTATTACAGAGCAAGATTAATTTTTTGGGGTACATAGTAGAGAACTCAACGATAAGACCATCTAAAGAGAAAACTTCCGCAGTTGGAAACTTTCCAATTCCGAGAGACAGGAGACAATTTCAAGGCTATTTGGGCCTCACTTCTTATTTCCGTAAATTTGTTAGGGATTTTACTATAGTTGCCAGACCGCTGACGAATTTGATGAAGAAGGATGTTCCTTTCAGAATGGGTGAAGAAGAGTTGGCAGCGTTCAATCAGTTAAAAGTTTATTTATCCTGATCCCCTGTTTTCAAGTTTTTCAATCAGAAGGGCGGTACAGAGGTTCATTGCGATGCAAGTATGTATGGGTATGGAGCCATCCTTTTACAAAAGGACTCACAAGATCAATGTTTACACCCAGTAGAATACATGAGTCGTAAGACGTTGAAGACTATTTTGTGCTCATCCTCCATAGAAGTAATGGATACTGTCTCCATCTGTGTTTCTAAGGACGATAATTCTTTCGTAAATTCATCCTTGTATTTTAAAACCAAATCTTTTATTTGTTTAAACTATTGATTGATGAAATAATTGTGCTCAATTTTTGAGCCTTGAATTATATTATAGATATTTGTTTCCTCCTTTGAGACTTCCCCAGAGACTTGTTAATCTCTCCAGCCGAGTTTTAAAATACTCTGGTTTTTTCCTCTCAGTGGGATCCTTCTTATAATTTCTTATAATGTTCTGGATCTCTTCGCCTGTGGCCAATTGACTGTCCAGCATAACATTAATGCTTGCCGTTGACATTTTATTTATATTGGTACTTATGACCCGATGGAGGTAATCTATTTGTCGTTATGACAGGCTGTGCCCTTACTCGCAGCCAAGAAGATGGTCAAAGTACTAATAAATAATTGTGCTGAATACAACCTTAATCACCAAGTTGACTATATCGGTTTGGGTAGATCCAAAATGTTCAACTGAATTTTCCTTTACTTCGTATGTGAACTGATCGCCAAGTTGACCAATTCTGTAGGATTCGCCAAATGAATCCAAGTTTTTAAATCGGGACTAACCAAATAAATGGTATACCGATTGAGTCCAAAAAGTCGGGGGTCACCACTTTGTTCATGTGATCGTCAATTTGACAATCATATACTGAAATGAGAATGTGTATGCCACCGGTTCATGTACCATTAACAAAATGTCGCCGCAATCGGTACTTGAAACAAATTGGTCTTCGGAGATGTGAATACGTCAGAGTTTTCTTTTGTACTGATTTTATTAGAAAATATGCAAGGTTTATATATAGTTTTGGTGGGTAACAATTGCTTACTTAGGTTCTTAGGAATAGTCTTTTATCTTTAGGAAGTTGATATGCAATGACTGCACCATCAAGTGGCCCAAGCGACACCAGCCGATGGCTGTTACGCGCGGATCCCAGGCAAGAAAGCAGCCCACCTCCCGCATAACCGACCGAGGGGCGCTGCCGCTTAACGCGCGACTCGTTAACCGAACCGATCGCGGACGTGCAGGAAAGATAGGTGTTAGACTAGTGTTCGAGGAAAAGTAGAACTAATCTAACTAAAGAAATTAAGTTATTACTAATTACGGGAAAGATGTAAGAGTATCAGTAATTTAATACTAGGAAGGGAGTTGGTGGTAGATATAAAATGGTAGAGGGAATTATAGTCTGAGCATAGGACCCTAAATGGTTCATGCAAGGAATAGTTCGATCTACAAAACGGAAGAAACAACGATGTATAATTCCTAGTGTTTCTAATAGGGATCGTGAAGTTTATGCGGCTCAACAGGTCAGGGCTATCTACGTCACCCTTGATCAACTTGTGCACAAAAATCACACCAAGCATTTTCCTACGATTAGCTAAGGTTGGAAGGTTTATTAAAAGCAATCTATTAGAGTATGACGGCAGTCTCACACTTGCATCCCAGTTGAGGCCGCGTAGAGCAAAAAGTAAAAAGTTTTTCTGAACTGATTCTATACGGTCCTGATGTACGTTGTACTGAGGGCACCATACACAAGAGCCGTATTCTAAAATCGGATGAACCAGAGAAGTGTAGAGAGTCTTTGTTATATAGGGGTCGTCAAATTCCTTTGACCACCTCTTTATAAACCCAAGCACGCCCATGGCCTTTTTCACCATGGTGGAAATGTGTTCTGAAAACTTTAACTTGGGATCTAATAGAACACCAAGATCATCAACCCGGGTAATTCTCTCAAGAGAACCACCACAAAGGGTGTAAGGAACCAGAAAGGCGCTGGAGCGATGAAAAGTCATTACTTTACATTTTGAAGCATTAAGGTTTAATAAATTTGCACAACACCAAGACTGAAATCTATCGAGATCGGATTGCAACCTGGATTGGAAAGAAATGTCCTTATACTGGACACAGAGCTTAACATCATCCGCATACATAAGTACTCGAGAGTATGTTAATACAGAAGGTAGGTCATTTATAAAGAGAGTAAAGAGTAAGGGGCCTAGATGGCTGCCTGAGGTACACCCGAAGTCACCATAACTGGAGAGGACAGGGAGTTTTTGAAAAGGACTCTTTGAGACCTAGAACAAAGGTAGATAGAGATCCATCTCAGAAGATTGGGCGGGAACCCTAGAAGGTCAAGCTTTTGTGCTAGGAGGGAATGGTTTACAGAGTCGAACGCTTTAATAAAATCGGTGTAAACAACATCCGTCTGTAAATTACCTTGAAAGCCTTTAATTATAAAGGACGTAAACTCCAATAAATTTGTAGTGGTTGATCTCCGCCTTATAAATCCATGTTGAGATGGAGATTTAAGTGATCTGCATAGGTGCTGCAGGTGCGGAGTTAAAATTTTCTCAAACACTTTAGGAATAGCGGATAACTTAGATATACCTCTATAGTTCATTGCGTCAGACTTGCTACCTTTCTTATGGAGAGGAATTATAAAAGACTTCTTCCATATCGGGGGAAAGCATGAATAATTTATAGATAAGTTGAATAGTTTAAGCAACGGCCCACACAGAGACTCGGCACAGTACCTGAGTACACAGCCGGGAACTCCGTCCGAACCCGGTGAAAACACCGGCTTTACTGTTCGTAGATCATGAAGCAATGAGCTTTCATTTAGCAAAGGACTGAAAATGCCGTTCGACTTCGGTATGGATACGGCTGACCAGAGTATATGTCCTGCGAATAGGCAGTTTGAACAAAACGGGCAAAAAGATCGGCAATTGCCTGATCATTATCTGCCGACGTATTAAGGAAGGATAGCGAGGCTGGGTGTGCGGACGTTCTACGCTTACTGTTTACGAAGCTGTAGAACTGTTTGGGGTCCTTAGAAAAACGTATCCTGCATCGAGATAGGTAATTCTGATAGCATTGAGCATTAAGAATTGAAAAGTTTGACCGAGCTATGAAATTTGAAATTTTTTATAAAGTCTTGATTTTAAGTTTTTTAGATAAGATAGCTCCTTGGACAGGAAAGTGGGACACAAGAGACAAAAAGTGAGTCCAGTGCATCATAGAAAATGTTTGTGCCTGTCGTAACATCACTGCTCAAATATAAAGCGGACCAATCAAAATCCCTAATGAGGTTATTAAGCTTCGTAAACTCGGCTTTACGGAAGCAGCGGACACATTGGGGTAGTCTACCCGACCGATCCAGTACAGTTCGTCCTAGGTCGAGCGACACTTCGAAAGTAGGATGGTAGGCATCTTCAGGTATAGAGAGCGGGGGACTCGAGTTAACAACGCTAAGGTCGCATCCGTTACAAAGCACAGATCAAGAAATCGACTTAAGGAATTTTAAGCATGGTTAACTTGAGACAGAGACAGGTCAATCAAGCCGTCAACAAAGTCATGTCGTGATATGGGCACTAAGCTGTTAGACTCATTTGCCGAAGACCAAACAATTCCTGGCAAGTTGAAGTCACCAAGAACTATCATGTGATCTTTGTCAGATAGCGAGGACAAAATAGCGGTTAAGGTGGACAAATGCTGCTCGTAAATTGCGACATCCGAAGAAGGTGGAATATACGAACAAGTTATAAAAACTGAGAAAGCGGGAAGAATCAGTCGTACACACAGAATTCCAGTTCCTGCTGGATCTGGACTGTGAAAAGTTCCGACGTGAAGTTTGAGTCCACAGCAATCAGAACCCCACCTGCACGTCGAGACGAACGATCCTTTCTATAAGTTGTGTACCGACCTGCCAAAACTTCGGAACTAAGAATGTCCGGCTTTAACCAGGTTTCGGTAAACACAATAACGTGGGATGCAAATGCGACAGTTCTAGTTTTAGGTAAAATATCTATATATTGATTTATGACTAAACAATTATTACAAATTTAACAGCATATGAGTCAAATCTTATACATTTTATGACGGTCGCAAAGGATATGTTACAGATGGTGTGAAATTTGACCAATGCAGGTCATGCAGAGTGGGTTTTACAATACTGCTATAAGTAGTTCAAATAATGTGGATATCAATGCATCCAGCTGGCCTTTGCCTGTTTATATAGGTCAGTGTTGCATCTTACATGTTTATTTGGGTCATATAACAGATAATTATCGTTTATTGGTTCAGGCGGCTGAACATTTTTAACCATTTATGGCTAGGTATTTAATTAAGTCTAACCATACGATTTTGTAATTTACTTGAAATCGTGCAATCATTACAGACTTCGATTATGAAATTGTGCATTGTTCAGGGACAAAGATGAAACACGTCAATGCATTGAGTAGAGTGCATTGCTTATTGTTGCAAGATTCACTAAGACATCAAATAAAGCAAGACTAAGACTAATAACATTACGATGTTTGGCTAGCAGTAATTGTAAAGTGCTAGACTCGGGTTCTTACGACGACTTTTACTTGAAGTATGACATTTTTCACAAGGATCCAGTTAAAGAGTTGATCGTAATACCATCCAGGAAAGCGAAATCATAATGACTGCACATCGTCAAGGGTATTTTGGTGTTAAAAGAACTATCGATTTAGTGCAGCGTGAATACTTTATTCCAGAGTTCTTAGGGATAGAATTGTTAAGTCTTGTGGGGAGTGCATTGTGAGCCAAGCAAAAATTTGGAAAGAAACAAGGGTATTTGAATATAATCGACGAATCTGATGAGCCTTTACAAACGTTTCACATTGATCATATTGGACCGATGGAGTCGACTAAGAAACAGTATAACCACGTTTTAGTAGTTTTCGCTTTTTCTAAATTTGTTTGGCTCTATCCAACAAAGAGTACAGGCGCTGATGAGGTGGTTGTTAGGTTGCAAAAACAAGGCGAAGTTTTTGGAAACCCGAAGCTTGCGATTACGGATATAGGTACTGCATTTACTGCTAATGTTTTTGAGGAATATTGTAAGGAACAGGGTATCCAACATTTGCCGATGGCGACAGGAGTGCCGTATGTATTGTATGAGTTGTTTTGCTTGATTTTATAAATTATATCGTCCTCCTCTGTGATAGTCATAATCGTGGACTGACCAATCTTTTGAGGGCTTGCACTCATTAATTCATCTTTTGTAGCCACAAATGGTAGTGGCCGAGTATATAGTGGTCCATGTGAAAAGAGTAAACTTCACTTTTTCAAGAAGTACCAAGATATCTCCATTTAAGATTTTGACGGGAATACAAATGAGGAAAAAATATGATAGTGATTTAGAAAAGCTGATAGAGGACGAGTATAACTTAGAGCTGCACAAGGAGAAAAAAGAGATTCGCAAGAAAGCTAATGAGAACATAGCACAATTACAAAATGAAAATCGGAAATCATTCAAAAAGTCCCGGAAGCCAGAAAGAGAATACCAAGTCAATGATATGGTAGCTATTAAGCGTACCCAATTTGGTACCGGATTGAAGCTGAAAGGAAAATTCTTGGGTCCTTATATTGTCACGCGTTAACTAATACCAATACTGTAGCAGAGCATATGAAGATGTGGTCTTAATCATTAGGGTCGAATGATAGTTCAGGACGGCCGAATGTAGGGTTGGCAGCCCTTTAAACAGCAGAATATTGTTAAACTATCGATATGGGTATTACAGGATAGTCTAAGAAGGTATATCGATAAAGGAGAAAGGGTTTGGCTTCGGAAGCGAACAAACGTATGGGAACGAGAAATGTAAAAACTGTACTTTAGCCTCACTAACACAAAGAATAAACCTTGTATTTCATCGAACAATACGACGACGTGTGCTGTTTTTATTAACGGAGTTTCTGGAGCAGACATTTACCCACTTGCAAGGAACTCATTAAAGATCCCTACATGTATATATTCCTGGCCGGAATATCAGGTTCTCTCAGTCCACAGTCAACGAAAAATTCCTGGTCCAATTTTTTTTATATGAAGTTTGCAGTAATTTTTAGTTTCTGCAATGGTAGATACCCGGCTTAACCCAGAATAAATAATATATATATACTAGGTATATAATAAATATATGCATATTACAGTAGATCAATTTTATGGAGTAAAATAATTTTTGATCGAATATAATTTTAAAAAATGTATAAAAGTTTTCAACACATTATTTTAAAAAATTATCTACAATATTTTATAAACTTCATTTCACTAAAGAATATTTATTTGCGAATTTATTTTGGAACTTCCCTTGTCTAATGTATGACATGTATGAAAGTATTAGTATTTAGATTCCATTTTTGAGCTATTTTTCAGCTTTCACCTGACTTTACAAAAAAAGTTCATACAATTTTCCCGATATACATTTTGTATATGTTCTTGAACATTCCTTTTAAACTTACAATCCCTATTCTTGCAGAAAATCCGTCTGGATTCTGGATCGATTTAAGCGACGCTACCTCGCACGAAAAACGGTGCAAACAGCTGTATGGTAAAATCACGCTTTTTAGATACGATTTTGCTGGGGGGCTTTCTGTGTGTGTTTGAAAACATAATTTTGTTCAAATAGTGCCTGTTATTCGACTGATAGACTGGAGACGCGTTTAGAGACGACTACGAACAGTAATTTTGGGGTTTGTCTATTGTGTGTTCTCTCAATTCGGAGTAAATTTAGCAGTCTAACAGTTAATTACAGCTTTATTACCTACGACATTCTGGTTAGCTAGCATGGTAGCATGAAAAATAATCTCTTTAAGTTTGTGCGTAAAGATCTCAATATCCCATGGGTAGATCAAACTTTTTGTGAATCCAAATCCTCAGATTTTACTCCAGAAAGGTATAATAATTGTTCCTCCGTCTCCGCAGCCCAAGTGACCATATATTTAAATATAAATCCTTAACAACATTTTTTAAATTAATACTATTTTAATATTTTAAGAATTGTTGGATAAAGTCGCCCGGAACAGCTACTCTGGATTTCTCTTTTGATTGCATCCCACTGTCTCTTTCATATGCGCTCTAAACTGTCTTTGAATAATATTTATATGATTCAATGGTAAAGTCCATTCAACTAGATTTGAGAGTGTTGTAGGATCAGACAACTCTGAATATTCAGATATTTTAACACCTAAAAAATTACAAACCTTCGATAGAATTTCATCAACATAACTTGAGATAACTAAGTGTGCTTTAGTGTCCTGCAATGAAAATGTATGTATATATATTAAAATGTATTAATATGTGAATGTGTCTATTTCTTACATGTTTTGTTGGTTGCAAATTACATATAACTAGTTTACCACCCCCTTTTATGTTTTTTATTGGTAAGTTTCCACTTGGTACGATTTGCAGAGTTGTTCCCAGAGTTATATTTAGGTCAGCCATTCTATTATAAAGGAGAAAAACTTGTATTTTTGTTAAATCTTAAACGGAAAGGTAAGCTTTGGAGGCCAAAACTTAACAAAATTTGCTCCCCAAACGCTGGGGCCACCAGTTTTAGTTCGAAATATTGAAAATTAATTTCGAGTAAGCGGTGTTTCACTGTATAAAATACGAAAACCTTCTTTTAAAAAACCGGAAGCTTCAGACTGAGACCTATGGTTTCTTCGGCAAACCTTTAGAATTTATCGCAAATTAAGATTTTAAAACCGCTTGGTCGCGAAAAAAAATTGACCCACTCTAATGTACATATATGTATATAGCTGCGTCCAAAATAATAGGAGTACCAATACAAATTTTCAGTTTTCCTCAATATCAAGACTTAGAAGTGCTTCCCCGAAAGTTGGTTAATTTTTATAGCAATCTAACTTATTACAGATAATAATAATAGATGGCAACTTAAGATAATTCAACCAGATTTTCAGAAACAAATTAAAATGTGAAAATTCGCATCAAATTACCCGCTCAAAATAATAGTAGGAACAAAATTTTCTGAGAGTGTCTATTATATCCGATAAAAGACATCCCGAAAAAGCTTAAAATATGACGAAAACGAGGGGGAACGTTGTGAGCAGCGACAAAGGCCGTGGCTCTACTTTATAACCGGTACTCAGTCAGCATATATGTATGTACTTACATTTATGAGCCTACGATTTATGAAATTTATTATATGTTCTCAAAAGGGACAAATTAAATTAATGAAGTACATTTTTGGAATATTATACATGTTTCCGATTTTGTTTGCATATGCTTTTTACATCTGCTTCTAAATTTCTACATGACATGTATAACTACATATTTGAGACGTACAAGTGTTTGCGACAGAGAGAGAGGGAATGAGTCAGCGCTTGGCAGGCGTTGCGTAGCCACTAAAATTTAATTTGTTTCTTCTGGCCATAATATTGATTCGACCTGATCCAGATTCGGCAATCTGGTAGATATGGTAATTTTCCATGATTCTGCGTTTTTGGTTTTCTTTTATCTTAAAAATTGTGGATTAAACAGATTTTCGTCCTTTGTGGGGGCGGAAGGGGGCGTGGCAAAATTTTGAAATAAACTTGTGCTGAATTGATATTACAGGAGTTTGGATAGAAAGTTTGGTTGCTCTAGCTCTTATAGTCTCTGAGAACTAGGCGTCAAAAAATACGAATGGGCAAAGCAGATGGGGTCGCGTTTGAGAGAGAGCGAGAGGGAACGATGACTTTCGAAATGGTTTTCTTCATTGTGGCTATATTAATAATCCGATCTGATCCAGATTCAACATAGAAATGGTCATTCTCTATGATTCTGAGTTTTTAGTTTTCTCGTATCTTCAACATTGTGTCCGCCACAGATTTTCGACCTTTGTGCGGGCGGAAAAGGGCGGGGCGAAATTTTGCAACACATTTGGAGTAGTGTGATCACACAGGAGACTGGATACGAAACTTGGTCGCTCTAGCTTTAATAGTCTCTGAGATATAGGCGCAAATGAAGACGGACAGACGGACGGACAGACAGACATGGCTATATCGACTCGACTATTGATGCTGATCAAGAATATATATACTTTATGGGGTCGGAAACGCTTCCTTCTGGGCGTTACACACAACCGTTATCCCCACAAATCTAATATACCCCTATACTCTTCGAGTACCGGGTATAAAAATGAACCCAAATACAAACTGATAATGGTTTTAGCCTAGAGAAGTCTAGAAAATTTCAGATAAACTCTACGGAAGACTGCTAAAAAATGTAAATATATAATAGAATTTCATGTTATGTTCTATATTGTTATTTCGGGAAAACAAATAAAAATGCGAACAGCTATTTTTATTGAATTGTGCAAAGTTTTACTTTTAACTTTAATGAAAGGACATTTGTTCAACAAGTTTTGCCTTTTTGTGAAAATTATAAATTTGTTTGTACCGGCACACATTTGCTTTTAGCACTAAAATTAGTTGATGCGCCCCCGAAAACGTATATATGTACATATTTAGTGGGGAGAAAAAGTGAGTACATACTCACTGATTTTCGTCTCCCACAACAGTTTGGCGAATAAAGCAAAGCAACAATTTTTTTCCACATCAATACCTTTATTTCTAAAAAATAGTCAATACTAGTAAAAACAAATAAGAAGTTTTCAAAGAGTAAAACAAAAACCAAAACCCCTTATTAACCCCTTATTAAACCAACCCCTGCCCTTATTAAAAACTTTTTCAAGTTTCTTATAAGCAAAAAGATGTTAAAAGACTCAGACGCTAGACTTATGATGTGGGAAATGAGGAAGAATAACTACCTAACACCAAAGGATGCTTCTATAGCAATATATGTACATATGTATAAAAATGTTAGTCGATGGATAGAGCGCTTCACAACATTAGGTACATCGCAACCATTAAGCAAAATAAATTTGCGTTGTCTGAAAAAAATGTTAAGGCAAGGTTGAAAGGGAGCATACAAATTGGAAAACGCATGAAGATGACACCTGCGCGTCACGCCTACTAGATGATAAAGGACTCCATAACCAATCTAAAGGAACTCCACACGGATATCATCGTGAGGATCCAATAGGAGTAATTCAATGCCGATAAACCGCATATGATGGACCAGCAAACATCCCCGATCCTAGGCAAGTTGACGGAGACATCGATCCAAACCTCAGAACACTCGCAGGGAGAGGCATGGTCCACCGTGACCCGCAAGCCCAGACGCCGACCAACCAACGCGCCTGGAGATCCATTGGAGTCACCCAGAACGACATCGGACCACTCACCCAGGCGAAAAAGGCATGATGCGATTATAATTGTCGGTAACAATATTGACAGATTCCGGCATACAGCAAAGGGAGAGCTCCTGCTCGAACTTATTTGCACGCAGAAGGAGAACACTGCCGAGCGGAAGGAGGAGATAGACCAGGTGCTTGGCACGTTGGCAAATTAAAGATCGGTTTAGGTTTAACAGCGACGTCGACCGGAGCAACTACTGCGTCAAGTATGGCAAGCGGGGCCTCAAAGTTGTGGACTGCACGAACGAACCCAGATGCTTCCTTTGCGCTGAAAAGCACCCAGCTGCGGTGGGCCACATAGCTGGAAGCAAGTGTGCCCAATAAGCAGACCGGAGCCAAATTACCGTCTAGCGAGGCGGGTATACTGCAGCTTAACCTAAACCACTGCGAAGTGGCCCAGAGCCTACTCTACCAGCTAGTCAGAGAAATCTCGTCTGCTCCTAAACATTGGCTTGCAAGACTCTCGTCACCGCGACCCAGTATTGTGGTGGACCACGGAGATTTCCGAAGCTCGCAGCTAATGCATCTACGAGGGTCCAAAAACGCGCGAACGAAACCCCGGACTTCCATATGATGTCCCAAAAATACGCCGCGAAGCCCCAAGTTTCGACGACGGTTTTCGCGCAGGTCTTCAGCATGTACATTCCTCAAGAAGTCTTTCCAAAACTATGGAAGCAGCAGAAGCTAATCCTTTTGCCAAAACCCCATAAGCCCCCGAAGAACCCTCATCCTACAGGCCCATCTGCCTGATAAGCAACGTAGATAAAGCACTGGAGCGATGCATTCGCTAGAAGCTTTGTATCGTTAGGTTACACTTGATGTAAAGAACGCCTTCAACTCGGCAAGATATTATGTATATACGGTCAGAACCTCGCAGATATGCTGACTAGGGTCTGGCAGTTGCACAGTGGTCGGTCTTGTATGGAATCAGCAGACAAAAATATTTCCACTGCCTATATCAAAGTGAAATTAGTTTCTGAGCTTTTTAAAATTATAATAAGCTATAAACAAAAATATAAACATAAATAAAACGCTGCAAATCCCTCTCCCAACCTTCCACGTCGCCTCCCGCTCATTAAAAAATACTTTGTAAACAACAAAAATAATGTACTTCTATTTATTTCTAATGACTAGTAAAAAATAAAAAATATTATTCAAACTCACATTCTGGTCGGACCCAGATCCTAAAGCAGACTTAAAATCTCTGTATTCTGGGAAAAAAAGATAATGTCTTGAGGCAAACATTAATACTACAAAAATGTATTAAAAAAACGAGGGGGAACGTTGTGAACCGCGGCAAAGGCCGCGGCTCTACCTTATACCCGGTACTCAGTCAGTATATAATTTATTGTATGTTCTCAAAAGGGTCGAATTAATTTTTGGGGAAAAAATAATATTTAAAATAAAAAATGAAGTCAAACCATTTGTTTAATTTTTTACATGTTTCCATATTTGTTTACATATGCTTTTTAATCTGTTTCTACATTTCTTATGTACATGTATAACTACATATTTGAGACGTACAAGTGTTTGTGAGAGAGAGAGGGAATGAGTAAGCGCTTGGCAGGCGTTGCGTAGCCACTGAAATTTAATTTGTTTCTTCTGGCCATAATATTCATCCGACCAGATCCAGATTCGGCAGTCTGGTAGACACGGTCATTTTCCATAATTCTGCGTTTTTGAGTTTCTCTTATCTTAAAAATTGTGGATTCCACAGATTTTCGTTTTTTGTGGGGGCGGAAAGGGGGCGTCAAAATTTTGAAATAAACTTGTATTGAAGTGATATCACAGGAGCTTGGATAGAAAGTTAGGTTGCTGTAGCTCTCATAGTCTCTGAGAACTAGGCGCTCATCTGCACGCAAAGCACACAGGGTGGCGCGTGAGAGAGAGCGAAAGAGCACGATGACTTTCGAAATTGTTTTCTTCATTGTGGCTACATCAATAATCCGATCTGATCCAGATTGATGATTCTGCGTTCTGATTCTGATTCAGTTTTCTCGAATCTTTAAAATTTTGTATGCCACAGAATTTCGTCCTTTATGTGGGTGGAAGGGAGCGGGACGAAATTTGGAAATACACTTGTAGTAGTGTGATAACACAGGAGACTGGATATAAAACTTGGTTGCTTTAGCTTTCATAGTCTCTGAGATCTAGGCGCTAATGAAGACGGACGGAAAGGCAGACATGGCTATATCGACTCGGCTATTAATGTCGGAAACGCTTCATTCTGGGCGTTACACACATCCACATCCTGTCACCACAAATCGAATATACCCTTATACTCTTCGAGTACCGGGTATAAAAATGACTTTAGAAATTTGAAGTGTATTTTTAAATGCAGCAATAGTGTGCCAGTTGCTGAGGTACAAAAATTAATTCGATTGCTACAGTTATTTCCCATAAAGCCCATATCAGCACTACTATTATTATTTTGGACGCAACCATACATATGTATGTATATACTATATTATATTATATACTATACATACATATATATTATCTACCAATCAAATGTTAATTTAGGTACAACAGCTTTACAAGAGCTTTTTGGAATAATTATCGGTGTCTTACATCGACTGCACTAGTCAACACGACATTTCCGCTGTTTTCCAAAAAAACTTTTTTTGATAGATTTGGAGATTTAATTTTTTTTTGTAGAATTATGGTTTTTTCTTTAGATTAGTTTTTTTTTTAAGTTATGTATAATTTGTCATGTTTTTTCAGATATAGTTTTTTTCTTTCATATAACTAACCGAAATTTTGACTTTAAAAACTCAGAAAAAATCGAGAAATAAAATATTTCGTCGCATGGATTTTTGGTTTTAGATAGACATATTAATTAGGCGTCGCTTAAGGTATCGTTTGTAAGAATCGATGGATAAACGACTAAAGAATTAGGTTTTTTTTTCTAGGTTTAGATTTTTTTTACGAATTCTTTAAAATTTTTCTTTTTTTTCAGAGGAAGTGCTTTTTTCACCTAACTTAAGTTTCTTATATTGAATTTTGTCGGATAGTGTTGTTATAAGAAAGTTACAAAATATAAGAAATTAACGTAGGCTAGTATTATATATAGGCACTGTAGTGAAGAAATAAACCAACAGGATCACCACCTCAATTTCAGTCGAAGACCTAAGCTAAGGTGGGGCAAATTGTCGGTTGTTTAAATAAAATGATTTTCAATGCTTTAAAATAAGTAACCAACATTAAACACGCAGAAGAATGGACGCAATATCCCCATGTCTTTAAAAAACCCACCGAGCTAAAAAAAAGGTTCTTAAAAAATTCGGAAAGTACCAGCAAAGTAAGATCTTGCTTACATGATTATCGTATTATGATGATAATCTAACCATGGCACAAATTGTTTATGGATCAGCATGTCTTTGATGATATTTAAAAAACAGTGATGCTGACTTATGCGGAATACGAAGTGCCGTTGTTTTGTGCCTTCCAGCAAGACAATAAACAAAAAATACTAGAAAAAAAGCTCGTAAAAGGCCTGTTCAGTCCCCAGATTTAAAACTCATTGCAATTATTTGGGGTGAAGTTAAAACATATGCTTCTAAAGAAAGATCTTTGGTCATTCTTTATGACTCGTGGATATATATTCCAAAAGAAAGATGCGAAAATTAGGTGAACTTTAGTGCAGATAAGTTGAGCTGCTGTTTTGGCTGCCAAAGGCTTTAAACAAAATATTAACCTTTAAATTACACCTTGAAGTTTATATATTACACGCTATCCTCATTGTGCTATTTTTTTCGCGGCGGTCTGAGCTGTAGGTATTTTATTTAATAAGATTTGGTAGGAATCTCGTGAGACACAAAATGATCATTATTGATATTTCGATGGCTATACTTATAAGACGACTTTTCTTTTGTTAATGAAATAAACTATTGTGGAACTGCCGAGCTTTTTCGGCAGCGTAGTTTGCGATAGATTAAACACGAGAGTTTAGTTTGATATAGTTTTATTGTACATAGCGAAAGTTGTACGGATAGGATAGCGAAAGCGAGATTAGCGATGTAGAGTTAGCCGGTTCAGGAGTCTAAAACTGCAAAAGGAGGCGGCCGAATTAACCGTTCCCTAATGCGAGCGCGACGATTGAAGAGTCCAGACGCTACAAAGGCACGCGTGCCAAATTGCCCGTGCCCTACTGCAAACGAGAGTGCGGCAGATCCAAAGGAGAGCGCAATAGCGAAGTCGAAAGATCGATAGAGTAATAGAAAAGTCGAAAGAAAGAAGGAAAGAAGACGAGAGAACGGCTGGGTAGGCTGCTGCCGTACGGGAGCTTATATGTACATACAGTAGCGGACATAGAAATCCGGACACCTCGGTATGGCCTCTATATGCAAACATTGAACCGGTGTAAAATATGTAAAAAGGTTCAATAGGCTTGGATCTTTTTTCGCGTTGTCTATTAAGTATTTAGTTTTAAAATACCGCCTAGTTTGGTGTAACCTAAGCTTTTGAAGTGAAAAAAAAAAATAAAATAAAGTGAAAAATGTCGAAAATGACTGAATCTGATAAAGGTGCCATATTGGCTTTGCGATCGGAAAATTTAAGACTACGCGATATAAGCGCTAAAGTTGGTTTTAGTAAATCTTCTGTCGGAGATTTCTGAAAGAATTTAGAAAAAATCGGAACGTTGATCGTATTCTGAAGCGCTTAAGCATGGCCAATCGATTCAAACTGCAGAAGGTATTAGATTCGAGTTTGTTCAGTCGGAAGGAGTCGATATTATCACTCGAACAGTACGAAGACGCCTTCAGGATGCAGGACTTGATGGGCGAAGACCAGCAAAAAAAACGGTTTTGACCGCTAAAATGCGTAAAAACGGCTACAATGGGCTAAAGAGCACGAATCTTGGACCTTAAAAGATTGGAGAAACGTGATATTTTCAGATGAGTCAAAAATAAACCTTTTTGGTTCCGATGGTATGTCCTACGTAAGACGTAAAGTCGGAGAAAGATTCAAAAATGAGTGGCTACGACGGACGGTCAGGCATGGTGGATCCCGTATGGTCTGGGGATGTTTTTCTTACTTTGGAGTTGGAGATCTGGCACTAATTGATGGAACAGTAAGCGCCGGAAAGTACCAACAAATTGTGGACGAGCATCTTGTACCATCTATTGAGGAGAATCTTTCGTATGCCGATGATATCATTTTTCAGGACGATTCTGCTCCTTGCCATCATGCAAAATCGGTAAGTCATATTTTTTTTTAATTCCTTTATTTATTGTTTAAATGATACCTAAACTCTTAAATTTTCAATAGGTATTTTTTTCTTTGTAGATTATAAAATATATGTAGCGGATTGGAATATCTTCATTGGATTGGCCAGGCAATAGTCCTGATTTAAATTCGATTGAGAATCTTTGGCATATTTTAAAGGTTAATATAACGAAGAAGAAACCCAAAACTGTGAAAGAGCTTGATTTAATTTTGGAAAATGTTTGGTACAACGATATAATCGTTGAAACAATTCAAAATCTAGTGGATTCTATTCCGACACGGTTAAAGACGGTCATAAAGAACAAAGGAGGTCCAACAAAATATTGAAAACTAATTTTTTAAGTAGAATAATATTCCATTAAAAAAATATTTTCAAATAATTTGCAACTCACTTTAAAATAAAAAAAAATAAAAATTTGTTTGTGTTCCTTAGTTTTTGAAATATTTTCAATAATTTTAATAAAAGATTTTTTCTAAAAAAAAACATCACTGGAAGCTAAAAAAGAATTGTTTTGGTTAGCAAATACTTTCATTTAATAAGTTTAATCAAAATTTTCTTGAAACAATAAACTAAATTTTAAATAATTTACGAAATGAACATTTTTTTGCCTGTCCGGATTTCTTTGTCCGCTACTGTATATATGCGTGTATAATGTGCAGTGCAGTGGGCAGTGCAAACAACAACCAATGAAAAAAGGGATATTAATTTACTGCTGCACCACTGGCTATAATGTTTCTATCAACTCTCTTAATATTGGGCTGCGGAACCCGACAACTATCAAAAATTATATCATAAAGAAATACTTAAGAAAGACTCATGTCTAGAAGAAATCATTTCAAATTTAATTACAATAAGATTTAAAAATGGAAGGATAATATCGTCTCGCGCCGGTCTGAGGCTTTCTCTACTTTGGTGTTCACTTATTCAATGCCGAATTTAGGTGTTGACACAGCAAAAACATTTTAGTTTACTGAGCTTTTCTATAGCGATTTTCAAACGAAATTTGATTATATTATTTTTTAAAATTTTAATTCTATTGCTATATTCTTGTAATCCGGCCATATGGTAATCTTTTTAAAAAGGAACTAAGTGCTTTGTAGTTATGCGGAACTTTCCAACATTCAATCTCAAAATACCTCTAAGGATCAGAAATCAGAATACGAGAGGTAAAGAAAAAGAAACCACAGAACCACAGAAATTTATGGACAGGGTGAATATTTTAAGCAACGGCCCACACAGAGACTCGGCACAGTACCTGAGTACACAGCCGGGAACTCCGTCAGGACCAGGTGAAAATACCGGCTTAACTATTCGTAGATCATGAAGCAATGAGTTTTCATTTAACAAAGGACTGAAAATGCCGTTCGACCTCGGTAAACCGTTTGGATACGGCGATTGAGCGTTAAGAACTGAAAAGTTTGACCGAGCCATTACATAACGAGAGAGAGAAGGAGAGCCAACTTGAAATTTGTTATAGTCTTGATTTTAGGTTTTTTAGACTCGATAGCTCCGTGGTAAACCACACAGGTAAACCAAGGGGGTTTCCTCGATCTAATAGAACCGGAAAGCGGGACAGGAGAATCAAAAAGTGAGTCCAGTGCATCATAAAAAATTGTTGTGCCTATCGTACCATCAGTGCACAAATACAAAGCGGACCAATCAAAATCCCTAATGAGGTAATTAAGCTTCGTAAACTCGGCCTTCCGGAAGCAGCGGACACATTGAGGCAGTCTACCCGACAGATCCAATACAGTTGGCCCTATGTCGAGCGACACTTCGAAAGTAGGATGGTAGGCATCTTCAGGTATAGTGAGCGGGGGTACTCGAGTTAACAACGCTAAGGTCGCATCCGTTACAAAGCACAGATCAAGAAATCGACTTAAGGAATTTTAAGCATGGTTAACTTGGGACAGAGACAGGTCAATTAAGCCGTCAACAAAGTCATGTCGTGATATGGGCACTAGGCTATTAGACTCGTTTACCGAAGACCAATCAATTTCTGGCAAGTTGAAGTCACCAAGAACTATCATATGATCTTTGTCTGAGAGCGAGGAAGAAATAGCGGTTAAGGCGGACAAATGCTGCTCGTAAATTGCGATATCTGAAGAAGGTGGAATATATGAGCAAGTTATGACAACTGAGAAAGCGGGAAGAATCAGTTTTACACACAGAAATTCCAGTTCCGACGTGAAGTTTGAGTCCACAGCACTTAGAACCCCTCCTCCACGTCGAGTCGAACGGTCCTTTCTAAAAATGGTGTACCGATAGAATTTATTAGTTTTTTGGACAGGCGGAGGTAGAGCGGGAAGATGAAGATGGAGCATTGCTCTGATTAGTTGGCAGACTTATTGGGGGCCCAGTCTTCTTTTTTGCCTTAAACTCCTTCACCACCAAATGCTCCGGCCAAAATTTGACCGAACAAATGGTGTTAAAATGAGTTTGGGAGACACTTATTTTGAATGAAGCTATCTCCCTGGCATAAGAGTAGGTAAACTTTTCCACCTTTAAATCAACGGCTTTTATGTTGCTTTAAATATAAGCCTTCACATCCTTAGTTGTGGAGTCAGGAGCTAGCCGTGAGACACAAACTTGTCTCTTTTGTGGGATCCCCACCAATCATGGCACCGCAGGACCATCTCCTCCATGAGTAATATTCTTCTTACAGGTTTTTTTGGCACAGACAACAGAGTATTCAATTTTGAGGAAAAAATAAAATATATGAAATCAAAACGAAAGTTGCAAAACAAATAGATATCAGAACAGTGTGCCAGATAAACGCCAAAAGAGGAATCAGTAAGAATGAGAGCAGTTACAGCAGCTACAATTGAGAGAGAGAGAGCGCTACTGCACAGAAAATATCGAGAGCGAGAGGGGAAGAACAGTTATTCAAGTGTGGCTAATAGGGAGAGAGTGATACAGCAACAAATCTACTAGGTGAGAGCGGCTAAATATGATGTTGTGTTTACTTACGAAAAGCAAAAACAAACAAATAGGCGATGCAAAAAAGATTAATTTAAATTATGTTTTTCACAGTAAACAGGCATGCACCCGCGATCAAGAATAGATAATATAGTAGGTGGTTAATTTATGAATTTACGAGGGGTTATTTAAAAAAACACCGGCTGTTTTGGCATAATAGGTTGAAAGTAAGCGGAGCGCAAAACAAAAACACGTCTGACAAAAAGGAGATCGAACGATGTTCACGTGAAAACACCTAAGTTCGACACTGTATGTATGTACATATGTATATTGAGCTTTGGGTGGATTTTTCTTGGGATTTTAGAGGATTTTTCCCAGAAATAGAGAAACACCTAGGCTTTTGAAACAGCCTGTTTCAAAACAATTTTTTTGTATTAATAAAACGGACAGCCATACGAAATTCGCTATATCTGAACGGCTTGTATAATGTATTTTTTCTTGCCAATTTCTATCCAAGCTATATATTTTTTTACAATTATATAAAAATATAAACAAACGTACGTAGAATGCATGACAGCCATATCAAGATCTCTCTGTGGTAAATCGTGTTCCCAGTCAAGTACGTTATCATGTAAAGAACCAGTTCGGCATGCTCGGCCTACATCACTGACTGTTGATCGACAGCGGATTCCTAGTGCTTTTTGACCAACTGATTTAACAGATGTTGAACGAACAAACTGACGTCTACATGTATGGCATTGTTCAATAAATATGTTACCGTGCAATTCTGATAAGTATCTGCGTTTGAGTCCCGACCTTAAGTGCAACCCGTCTATATTTTGAGACACAATATACTGCACGTATCCGGCTTCTACTAATGCTCTTAAGGCCATATGTGTCTTAGTTGGAGTTGCCTTATCAAAAGGAGTGTTCAATTTTGGTAGTTCGCCTTTTTTTTCCAGTGTCCACACGCCTTTCGGGCCTCTTCGTTATGATATGCAAGTAAAAAAATTAGTGTATATTTCTGAACGTGAACATAACCAATATCAAAATATATATCGTATACCTAAAGTCTGGAATTCCGGCTGATGTACTTATCCCAGCTCCTGTATGAAATACAACATGTCTGGAATCCTTGATTAAATTGGCCAACTCATCACATTTTTTACTGACAGTATCATCGCTGTCGAAATTCTTAACCGTTGGATGATTTTTATTAATATGAATTATAAATATGAATACATATTTACCTCTGGGATGCCTAGGATTCCCTTGTTTTCATAAGGTGAAAGGCTGTCAGCGTAATTTGAACTCATAGTTTCGTATTCGGTTATTTGTATTCGTTGATATTAATATTAGTTGAAGATATGTAAGTTTTGAACGAGATAATTAAACTACGCTTGGCCGAGACTAATTATTGATTCGATATTTTCACGGAAAATATAATAAGACGTCGATAATTCCTATGTCATATATCGACACTCATATATCGAACAGGCTATAGCCACAAAACTAATTGCTAAACTAATAGATCGAGACAGATATACGCGTCCAGTTGGTTTCCTAGTTCAGATGCGAGCAGCGCTAAGGCAGAGATGATAGCCAGGAGATGTGATTAGGAACGTCTTCGAATACTAATTTTACGTTTTGTCTACCATGCTATCTCTTTCAAAGCATTTATTTATTAAAGTCGAATGCCATACAGCTAAATATATACAGTACAGATATATACATTGAGCTGACACTTCATACAGAGAAAACGTACTGACAACCTTTCTTCCGTATGCTCCCAAGTTTTTGGCTCTAGTAGGCAGCTGTCACGTACCGCAAGAGCTGTCGCGTACAACACACAATATATATTCTCGCATTATATTACTGTATTCACTTACAATTTTTTGCGTTCGCAACGTTTTGCTTTTTCTGCACGTATTCACGAATCAACACTTCTTGTCCTTTCGCTTATGTTATCTGTTTTGTGTCTTCGGTGGAGTTAACACATAAAGTGTCTCACCATAGGCACCACACTTACAAGAACTTATACATACGCAAAAGACACCCGTCGTTCGCTCTCGAATCAGTCAAAAAAAGTACGAAATTCGCTCTCTGCTTGATCATGGGGGATTTTCTAATCAGAGTTTTTTCAGACATCCTAAAAGTGTCGACAGTTATTTTTTTATTACTATATCTAATTTTTGTAACATTGGTCCTCTAGGAATTGTTCTTCCCACAATACAGAATCACCTGGAACTAAACTGGGGGATCAAGTGTATACTGTATAGTAAGTTAGTAGTTAGTTAGTTAGTAAGTTAGTTAGTTAGTTATGGCAATATTCTTCCTGTAGCTGGCGAACTGATAGCCTTTTCCCACACAGCACATTTACGGGGAACGGTGGAAACATTTTAAATAAATGTGAAACCTCGATTCTCACAGCCCATCATCCACCATCCATGGAAACCACAGTTGACCACAAACAAAAAATTTGTGCTCTAAATTTTGTCAAATATTAACAACAAATATGGAAAAATGTATTTATTTTTTCGACTGTGGCTCAACAGCAACAAAAGATGTTGTAAAAATTGATGGTGGCGTTTGACAAATAAATTAATTTGATGAGAAAAGGTGAGCATCTGCTATTCAAAAACTTTTTGGCTCCTTCCCATTTATTAGAGAATATCAGTTGTTTTTGTTAGTCATTGCTTACATTTTCGCGGTTAATTCAATTTTTTCGTTGTGAATGCCCATTGCTGAGTTTTATTTGAAAATTATCTGCTAAATATCGAACAGACAGTAACAGTAGAGCATGCTCATCTGGTCACATTGGTCACCGAGAAAACTATATGGAAATTTCTATAGCTTAAAAATGTTTCTGATCGGAGCATTAAGCTTGAAATAACTTTAACATTTTGGTTTAAATACCTCTTATTCCATAATAATTTTGGCTGGAATCTCATACGGGAGCACCCTATTTTTTTTTTCAGAGAAGTAATGAACTATGTGTGTGGATTAATTAGTGTGACCCTTGATCAAAAGAGATACCGTTTTTTGACATTACAAAAAAACCGTATATAGACCTGTTACAACCCCTTCTACCCAATTAACATTCTTTCTTATCTTATCCTGTAAAAACATCCTTTTAATTAAAAAGAAAAGATACGCTTATGTAAGGATACAGAATTCATTCCTAAAAATGCCAATAGGAAGTATTATAAAAAAAGCATCTAGCTTTATACTCGGTGAAGAAGTAATTGATAAAAAAATCGATATTTCTTACGAAGACAACGAAATTCTCTTCTGCAAGAATAATGTATGCATTCATCCGCCTACAATCGCACGACATGAGTTTGATGTATTGCACAACCCAGGTTATTTAACATGCACTACAAAAACGTTTGTTGATCAGTATAACTGTGCCAAAAGACCCACTCTTCTTCTCACATGGATACCAAACTCGTCCCTATGTAAATATACGACTTCGTCTAAGGCAGATTCCAGTGAAAATGTCAGTCCTATGAGAAAGAGGTCAGATTTAACCAATAAAAACTGTTTTTTAGCAGTGTCTAATGAAAGAGACATCCATGAGGAAGATGATGAGGCGTCAGAAATGCAGGAATTAAAAAATGAACTACAACCTCTGCTCGGCGGACAAACTGCATCAATAGATGATTTAACAGCGCTCCTGAAAAATAACCCAATAACTTCCGTGAATATAACCATTTCGAATCCGCAGATCGAAAACACCAATATTTCACAATCATTCAACTGTATAACGATAAGGACAGACGGGGACAACAGCAGTGACTGCTTCAGCGCACCCAGGGGCCATTTAAACTCAGTTGGCCAGGCATCTGAGGACAACAACCCGAAGTGGATGACCCCAGAACTGCTTGCCTTTAAGCAAAACTTAGAGTTCCCTGAGAGTGATAAAACAATGGCCGCAGCTCGCCAAAATACCGCACTAAAGTGTCGACATTTTTCCGTAGATTTAAGTCAAATGCGATCACTACGTCTCTTTTTCAATGACAACAACTGCACATCGGGTCAGCTGGTGATTGCGTCCCGAGAATCGCAGTACAAGATACTTCATTTCCATCATGGTGGCTTGGATCACTTGGCCCAGGTACTTCATCAGTGGCATTGTTTTTTGCACAACATCACTTTGGCCACTTTTCCAGAAAAATTCGATCTGCCATACAGGCATTTTATGGTCTGTCGACCTGAAGTCAAGAAATCAGAAATGCATCCCGACGAGGGCGACGTAAAGAAAATAACTACGAACTTTTTCTATGGCACCTTGTTAAACGAAAAGGGACAGATCGAAGACGATTTGCTTCTTCGCAAATGTGTATTTTTTGGGGGCCTTGAAAAGAGCTTACGAAAAACGGTATGGCCATTTTTATTAAAGTGTTATTCCTTTTCGTCGACATTTGAAGATCGCGCAGTCCTTATGGACATTAAGCGACAGGAGTACGACGAAATAACTCGAAAGCGTCTATACTCAATGTCTCCAGAGCAACAAGTGCACTTTTGGAAAACCGTACAGTGTGTTGTTGAAAAGGATGTTGTACGTACAGACCGCACCAATCCTTTTTTCTGTGGTGACGATAATCCCAATACCGAGGTTATGAAAAACATTCTGCTCAACTTCGCTATTTATAATGCTGGGTTGTCCTATTCCCAGGTTTGTAGTTCGAGTTAAAGACACGCAAATCTACCTATATACAAACAAATATTTACTATTAAATTCGTTTTCAGGGTATGAGTGATTTACTAGCGCCTGTATTATGCGAGGTGCAAAATGAGTCTGAAACATTCTGGTGTTTCGTAGGATTAATGCAACGTGCATTTTTTGTATGCACTCCCACAGACAATGACGTCGACCATAATCTTAGTTATCTGCGAGAGCTAATACGGATTATGCTGCCACGTTTCTATGAACATTTGGAACACCAAAACGATTCTATGGAGCTCTTATTTTGTCACCGATGGCTTTTGCTTTGTTTCAAGCGAGAGTTTACCGAAGCCGTCGTAATTCGTATGTGGGAGGCCTGTTGGTCAAACTATTTGACTGACTACTTTCACCTATTTCTTTGCTTGGCCATCATAGCTGTCTATGCAGATGACGTGATAGCTCAAGGATTACGCGCGGATGAAATGCTCCTGCACTTCAGTTCTCTGGCCATGTATATGGATGGACAGCTGATTCTGCGAAAAGCTCGTGGTCTACTACACCAATACCGTCAAATACCGAAAGTTCCGTGTACGTTAAGTGGCCTATGTAAGCGATGTGGACCTGGTATGTGGGACTCTGAACATCGACCTGCACTTGAGTGTGTCGGGCATAGTGATGACGAAAAATGTTCTCTTTCGATTGACTAGCTGATTGCCGCCGATTCCATTAATTCACAAAATATTTGTATGTCGATGGATTTTTCATTATTAATAGAAGTAATAGTCGTTATTCACTACACTTCATCTACTCTGAAAAAACTACGACGATACATTTTTTTTAGGTTAGTTTACCAACACGCAGAACTAATTGAGATTATAAAATTCTTTATTTCAAAGTAAGAATTTTCTTAAAGTACGAATTTTTATATTTTTTCTGATGCCGTTCTGCCACCAGAACGACTACAAAACTAAACTAAAGCGTATATTTATCTCGCTTACACTGCATGCTTTTCGCCATATTTCTGTTCTCACTGCTTTAGCGTGAAGTTTAGTGGGATACGACCATTAACATTGCAAGTACCCGTATTGGCGGACAGAAAATCGAGACACTAGTGTTAATATTATTATTAAAAACATTTTTTTTTACTCCTTAATTTTAAGCTTGGCAAAAGAAAAACAGTTTTCTTTCAAAAGTTATAGTTGATGTTTTTAAAGCAAAGGAACATGCATCTCCGACACCAAAAAATACAAATAAATAAAACCCATTCACATGCATTACTACCTGCATTCAAATAACTGACAAGGCTTTGGTCAAAATTAAATCACAATTTCATGTATCTCCTAAAGAAAAGATCGAAAAATAAAGTGATGATAACTCATTTTCTTTCAAAATAACCAAGCTTATTTTAAAATTTGTGTTTATGTGGTCTTTTACATGGCACACTAAGTAAGACTATTACTTTTTTGGCATCTTTAATATGGTTGTGTGTCAATTTTGCAATGTTCACCAGCATGGATCAGAAATAAGAGGTATAATTTTAAAAAATCAAAAAATACCAACAGCATAAACAGCATAAACTTTTATTACCAATATTACCAATAAAAAATAAGTTTTATTTTAGATTTTTGTTATAAAAGGGTTATGTTTTAGATTTTTATCTACCGAAGCTACTTATAAGTTAACTACAGTGCCACGATCTACCTTGATATAAAGGAAATCTATGTGCTGGTTTGAATGATCGAACTTGAAGGTATATAAACTTCAGTTTGTTTCATTGGGGTTTTTATAGAGTATTTTTAGATTTATACAATAAATCATAGCCAACATGTACTGCAAGCTTTTTTTAAAAATAAAAAAATAAATAAAAAATATGTTTATATTATTTATATTTTTTTATTTATAATTGTAGGTATATTTATATTATGAATTATTATAGTTCACCCATTTATGTATGTTGTATGTTGTTAGGACCCAGTTCTACTACATTTTATATGAATATAAATTCAATAAATGAATATAAAATGTAGTGGAAATTGGTTCAAACACATTTCCTAAATGCTTGTCATAAAAGTGTATTTTGTTATAATTGCTATAAAATATGGACGTATTTAAAGTTATGTGCGAAGGATATCGACAGAAGAAATAAAGTGCTAAAGTACATTCTGTGATGGTTAATTGAAGGAGGGTCGTTTTTTTTGGAGACGTTAGGACGTTGATATGTAATTACTGTACCATCAAGTGGCCCAAGCGACACCAGCAGATGGCTGTTACGCGCGGATCCCAGCCAAGAACGCAGCCCTCCTCCCGCCCAACCGACAGAGGGCCGCTGCCGCTTAAAGCGCGACTCGTTAACCGAACCGATCGCGGACATGCAGGAAAGATAGGTGTTAGACTAGTGTTCGAGAAAAAGTAGAACTAATCTAACTAAAGAAATGAAGTAATTACTAATTACGGGAAAGATGTAAGAGTATCAGTAATTTAAGACTAGGAAGGGAGTTAGTGGTAGATATAATATGATAGAGGGAATTATAATCCGAGCATAGGACCCTAAATGGTTCATGCAAGGAGTAATTCGACCTACAAAGCGGAAGAAATAAGGGTGTATAATTCCTAGTGCTTCTAATACGTCACGGCTATCTACGTCACCCTTGATCAAGTTGTGCACAAAAATCACACCAAGCATTTTCCTATGATTAGCTAAGGTTGAAAGGTTTATTAAAAGCAATCTATTAGAGTAAGACGGCAGTCTCACACTTGCATCCCAGTTGAGGCCGCGAAGAGCAAAAAGTTTTTCTGAACTGATTCTATACGGTCCCGATGTACGTTGTACTGAGGGCACCATACACAAGAGCCGTATTCTAAAATCGGACGAACCAGAAAGGTGTAGAGAGTCTTTGTTTTATAGGGGTCGTCAAATTCCTTTGACCACCTCTTTATAAGGCCCATGGCCTTATTCACCATGGTAGAAATGTGTTCTGAAAACTTTAACTTGGGATCTAATAAAACATCAAGATCATCAACCCGGATAATTCTCTCAAGAGAACCACCCCAAAGGGTGTAAGGAACCAGAAAGGCGCTGGAGCGATGAAAAGTAATTTCTTTACATTTTGAAGCATTAAGGTTTAATAAATTTGTAAGAAATGTCCTTATACTGCACACAGAGCTTTGCATAATTCGCATACATAAGTACTCGAGAGTATGTTAATACAGAAGGCAGGTCATTTATAAAGAGTTGTAACATACAACGAAGATGGGGCATGTTAAGGCAACGAGCTGCTGTTGAGTGTAGCGACCAGAGGAGCACGCGCTGGTTCCGGCTTCTGCGGTCGTCGGCTGGGGGGGGTTGAAAATGTACCACGGTGTTACCTGCTCGCACGGCTATATTCATAATTACATTAAAATTCGCGTGCTGTTTTGCTTCTAACACAAGATCGACCGGACAGAACAGAAAAGATACGGAAAACAAGGTGAGGTTGACTAGATGTCTAAATACTCCAAATGATTCAGCATAGCTGAGGTTGCGGGATTATGCTGCGCGGATGTTGTTACGCCAGCTGAGTGCCCACCCTACCATGATCACCGGAGCCGCAATACCACCATAGTGGGCGATGATCCCTTGCACAACCCCAAGTGTTATTTCATTTCCATATTTCGACGAGGCATGGCTTCCACAACACGACCCAATCTAGAACATCTTACGCTTCCATCAAAAACTTATTTATTATTAGGCAAATTACTCATGGAGCCTCACTAATCCTAAACTTCAACAATTATTCACTCTGATCGCTATAGCTTAAAAAGAAACTTAAATGATAAGGGAAAAACAAGTTTTAAAATATAAATAATCAAATATAAATCTAAATAATATATATATAAATATAAAGACCAAGGAATTCAAAAGGCGGAATATTTAAATCGACTGTGCCAATTTAACAGACGACACTGTTACGGCTATGGCTATGCCAATAATTGGACATGATAATCATATGGGTCAGCATGGGATGAATATTGATATGATGCATGCAAAAATAAATACAACGCAAAAATAGTCGGTTACTCACTTTTTGCCGCGATCCACCGTTGAAAGCGCTTTCGGGAGGTGCTGCAAGCTGTGGTTAGGACGGGGTGTTGGGTTTTGTTTTGTTATAAAGAAATTAGTGCATGTTTTTGATTAATATTTGGGAATATTCAACATATTCATTCCCACGCTCATTTTGGACCATCATATCCCAATTATATATATGGGTTTTTTTTTGTTTTTGTTTTTTTCTTTGTGTTTTTTTTGAACCTTATTCTAAGGCCTGTTTCTGACTGTATGTACATATATTTAACTGTTTCACTTGCTTTCTTCTTTCTTGTACTTTTTCTTGCTCGCTACCTACTCTTAACTTAATCTCTTAATCGGGATCCCTCTATCCCCTCCGCTCCCCTACTCGGTCGTCCGCGTCGCTTGTGCTTGCTCCCTCCATACGGGATCGCGGCTAATATCTTTGGCCTCTCCTTCTGTTATTTCTGCCCCCCCAAAACTCCCAGAGCACTCTCAATTTTCGTTTACAATTTTCGTTTCGTTTCGCACTAACTATAGGGCTTCTTTGTTTCCTGAGTGCAGTTCTTATAGTTATTCAGGCTATACAATTTTCGGCAGGGTTGAGGTTAGGTTTAGTCAGGGTTCATGACGGTCCAAAATTGAGTCGTTTTCCAAATTTTTTTTTGTTGTGCTTTTGCTACATCACCCTTTGGAGCTCCGTAGAAGCCGGTTATAACTGAACTTCCGAGTTTTTCACTGAATTTTCCGTCGTTTGCACACCGGGATGAAAGCAGCCGCTCCAGCGACGTTGGACTGGCTGCGCGCGAGCGTGTGAACTGACGTGACCTTTTTTTTTCCGTCTCCTTTCCTCTAACTCTTGTTGCTCGGAGATCAGCTGTGCGTTGCTTAGCGGCTCCCACTAAGCGACGTTGGGTGCCAAATCCCTTGGATTTGGCACCAAGGCCTGAAATAATGCGGATAATTCTCTTGGAACGCCGTCTAACGACGAGAAATGCTGCGAGTAGCGATCACTTTATTAACACCACTTTTTCTTAATTGCGAAAATTCGAGAACAAAAACTCTCTGAACCGTAATTTAAAGGCACTATCGCGGAGCAGACGGTGTTACTCGTTCCAAGGCTAAATTCCAAAAGGAAGATGGACACGATCCGAGCTACCATGAACCTTGTCGGATCTCCCAAATGACGTCCAAATGTCAATCCCTTTGTCAACGCTTTCTCCTTTTTCCCTGCCTTTCTCTACCACTGTCACTCGGTTACGATCACCCACAGAGAAAGCCAAAATTCCTACATCCACAGTTTTAGAACCCCTTACCCTAAAACCGCCGTAGCATAGCCCCCACAGTTTTCCGACCACTGGTTTCAAGAGTCACTACAAATTCCCCCCCACCAAAATCACACTTTGGGGAGGACAACGACCAAAAGTGGGATCCACGCTTAAAACTGGTTTATCAAAACGGGTACATCATTGTTTTAAGTCTTTTGCATGGAATTTCCCTATTAACTTACCTTGCAAATCTTCAACCTCATAATAACAATTTCCCAGTTTCCGCCTTATCCGACTTTTTATAAAAGCTGGTGCTAGTTTCGCACTAAAGCCCTTTGCGAAATTGCTCTGTTGAAAGTTTCGGCGATATATCTCCTGACCTACTACAAATGACACCTCCCGACTACGTTAATTATACGTTCTTTCATTTCGAGCGTGTTGGGCCTGCATTGCATCTTTTGCCTTGTGTCTAATGAGGTCAATCGAATCTTCTTGGTTAAACTGTACCGTACGATCTTCTAACAGCTGCAACTTCCTTAAGAGTTTGTAGCTGGCCCCATCGACTACCATGTGCTGGCCGAAAACGAGGCGATATGGAGTCGTACTTATACCTGAATGGATAGAGGCAGGCAGAGCGCAACAAACGCTGCTGAGTTGCTCATCCCAATTCTTTTGATCCGGGCGAACATACGATTTTATCGCAGATATAACTGATCTGTTTACTCGTTCTGATGCGTTGGCCTGAGGAGCGTACAAAGCAGTAAACGTGTGCACAATATTATACTTTTTTAGCAGAGACTTAAAAATCTCAGACCGGAACTGCACACCATTATCAGAAACGATTGTTTCAGGAACACCAAAACAGTGAAACAAATCTTCTTCTAGATATCGAGTCACAATATCAGCAGTAAATTTCTTCACTGGCTTTAGAAATGGGAATTTCGACAACTGATCCAAAACAATAAATATTCCTATATGACCAGAGCGACTGCGAGGATACGGACCAAGGAAATCGACAAAAAGTTTCTGGAACACTCTTTCAGATTGACCAGTGTTCCCCAGCGGAGGTCGAAGGGTGCGGTTGGGGAATTTTGTGACCTTACACACATGGCAATTATTTATATATGTTTTTACATCGGACACCAAATTGGGCCAATAGTAAAACCGTCTGAGTTTCTCTAAGGTTTTGTTTATGCCACAGTGTGATGATAGGGGGTCTTCATGCGCATCCTTTAAGGCTTCTTTGACTAATCCTCGCGGTATCCAAAGCTTCCAACACAAATCGTCCGCTATTTTGTCTACGGCAGAGTGTTCGGCGCGTCGATAAATATATCCGTCTACCACTTTTAGATCGGGAGCTTTGGAAGCGTTTTCCTGGATTTGGTCTTTTAGGGCTACATACTCCTGCGACTTGAATTCCTCTGACTGCAGATCAACAACACTGGATACAATTAATGACGATAAATCTTCTGTATAGGTGCGTGAAAGAGCATCTGGGACTATGTTTTGACTGCCCTTCCGATGTTGAATTTTAAAATCGAAGCCTTGCAGCTTTAAGGACCATCTAGCTAACCGGGAACTGAGATCCGCTTGTGTCATGAGCCATTTTAACGAGGCATGGTCTGTGATAATGCTAAACTCTTGCCCTTCGATATACGCCCTAAACTTCTTAACAGCTAAAACTGCTGCCAAGCACTCTTTTTCGGTAACGGTGTAATTCCTTTGACATTTATTTAGCTTTCGGGACATAAACGCTACAGGTACCTCATCGTTGTCCTCATTGTTCTGCATCAATACAGCCCCCACGCCCGTGTTACTTGCATCACAATGTATATAAAAGGGTAAGTTGAAATTCGGGCTATGTAACAATGGAGCCGTACTCATATGCTCCTTTAACATCTCGAATGACTTTTGGGCTTCCTTGCTCCAAACAAAACTACGCTTCTGCTTTAAGGTATCAGTTAAAGGAGTCGCAAGCGCCGCATAGTTCCGAATGAACTTATAATACCATCCCGTTAAGCCCAGGAACCGACGAACTTGTTTGATTGAACGGGGTACTGGAAAGTCTTTAATCGCTGAGATTTTCTCTGGATCGGTACTAGTAGTACCATTACCAATTACGTGACCTAAATACTTCGCCTCTTTTCGACAGAAATGACTCTTCTCTACGTTTATGGTCAAATTGGCTATCTTTAACTGGTTAGCGATAACTCCCAGTACCTCCAAATGCCGCTCAAACGAGTCAGACACGATCAAGAGGTCATCAAGATAAATAAACACTTCATTGCGCAAATTTGCGGGAATAATCTTATCCATGAGCCTGGACATGGTATGAGGTGAGTTAGTTAACCCAAATGGCATCACTGTAAACTGGTACAGGGGTCTACCCGGAACCGTAAAAGCTGTTTTGTCGCGCGATTTCATATCGAGAGGTATTTGCCAAAATGCGTCTTTGAGATCTAAGCTCGTAATGAACTCGGCTTTGGGTAATCTTGCCAGAATACCATCAATAAGGGGCATGGGATAGGCATCCTTCACTGTTAGTTCGTTAACTTTTCGGCTATCAATACATAATCGAACTTTGCCAGGCTTGCGTACCAGCACCACTGGTGAGGACCAACTACTGTTCGATTCCTCAATTACCCCCAGCTTAAGCATCCGATCTAATTCGTCGTACATCAATTTCTCTATCGCCGGTGAAACCGAATAGTGACGCTGCTTAATTGGTTTCGCGCCCGCTACATCAATCGAATGTGATATTAATGCAGTGCGCCCCAAACCTTTCAAGGCGAAAGAAGGGAACTGACGTCTTATTTTCGATAGCATTTGTTGTTGTGGTTCAGATAATGCCCTGCTCAAAGGATCGCTTAAAGACGCCACCGCGAACTGTTCATGTAACAGGGACATTGGTAGCAAGTCGAACGCCGTCCAAAAATCTATACCTAGATACAGATCTCCGGTTAAAGATGGGACTAGAAAAAAGTTTACCTTCCAGGAATCACCTTTATAGTCGACATCTGTAGCCAGCCGACCAATAATGCCTTGCGATTTGCCATCTGCCGTTTTCACTGATGCCGATAAGCGCTTAAATGTTGTTGTCTCTATCACGTCTTTAGCAAGCTGGCCGCCAATGCAGCACACAGAGGCCCCCGTGTCCAAAAGGCCCACTACAGTTCTACCTAATAATGTGACTTGCGCATACGGGCGTAAGTCATGGAGTTTCCCAATTACCGTCTCTAATAACATTTTACGTTGTGTTCTGGTTTTCTGCCTAAAGGCGATCCTACGCAATCGCGAACGAGATAAATATCTACCGGGAGTACCATGATTCATGTTCTGATTTACTTCAGGGTGGTTTGACGTGGCAGGTATTAATCTATGTAACAATTGTTCTTTATACTCTAATCGGTGTTCGTCCCCTTCGAGACCAATTGTTTGCGTGCACTTTTCGGTTGTGCACGCGCTGCTGAGTTTTTTGTGGCGTTCAAGCTACAACGACGACAATTAGGCTTGTACGTGTCAGCTTTTCCGCAACCAAAGCAGAAGACCCGCCGTTCTGCTAAACACTCTTGATAACGATGGCCCTTAGTCCCGCAATTCCAACAAGTACCGTCAATGGCAGCTACTTCTAACTCGTCATTGTCAGATATCTCCGATTCAGAAACGGTATCTGATTGCTGCCCCAATGCACTAATATTTCGATATTTGGGTTTCGGTAGAACCACTGAAGGTTTGTGAACCGTTTGAATGAAAATCTCGCGAGTTCGAACCAGGTGTCGCAATTGAGCAATGGTGTTCGCTGGTTCATATAGAATTTCCTTCTGAACCTCCATAAGAAGATTAGCTCGTAAAGTTTCTAATAAGGATTGTTCGGACATTGGCTGCGAGAGCTTATCCGCCAAAGATGTGATCACGCTATAGAAATCGTCAAATGATTCGTTGGTGCCCTGCTTACGCCCTTCGATTTCGGTGCGGATCATCCGATCCGTGCGGGAATCTTTGAACTGCCCTTTTAGTGCGACACACAACTCATGCCACCGAATCTGCGATACACCTTTATGGTATCTCCAGTACCATTCACTCGCCTTTCCCTCAAATAAATAACTCGAATTGCGAGCGACCAGTTCGAAATTCCCATTCAAGGTCTGATGCGTTAAGGCTTCGACTCTATAAATGAAATCCTCTATAGACATCGAGTCCTTACCGTTAAATCGCAACTTCCAATTTGCCATTATCTGCCTTATGCGATCAGGACGCACGTCAAACGGCAGGGGAGTCTGGCTAGAGCTTTGAGTAGAGGCTGTGTGCGACTGTCCATTAGACATTAATCGCTGGAGATTCTGCTGCTCTAAGTGTGACCCTGTAGGCATGTGTTCCATCCCAATTGGTGATTCCTCTCTAGCTGACGCTGTCGAACTAGCATGTAAACTTGAATTAATAGCTTGTGTTAATTTTTCGGTTAACTGAGACATTGCTGATGTCATAGCCAGCGTTTGCTTTGCCATTTCCGCAGCAATGGTGCCCGCCATCACGGTTTGCCATACTTCCGCACTTCTATTACCTGTAGTCGGGGTGGAACCCTCTGCATTCTCCTGATCATTCGGGCGGTCTGGCATAGTTGCACTTCTTATTTGTTTCGTTTTCGACCTAGTAAGAAGTGGCTGAGCAACTGAAGGTGCTCTCTGATTCGAAGACGATGCAACTTCGGAGTCAAGATTTGGTACCAACGTTGATCCTTCTAAAGCCTGTTTACACACTGGACAGCGTTTTCTTTACCCATATGCCGAATTAAAGCAGTCTTGGTGAAAGGTGTGCCCGCAACTCGTCACTAGTTCTAGTGCCTTATTTACAATGGTTTTCGAACACAAATAACAAAGTGTGTCAGTGTCTTTTTGATTGATTAATCTTTCTGGGCTTCGTTTACACGGCATTTCTCTCGGACCGAGTACTTAATTTTATTTCTACTATACTAAGATGACTAAGAAAAAGAAAAATATAGAAAAAAAAAAAATTTGTTTGTAAATATGTATGTATGTATGGATGCCATGCGCTCGTTTTCATATGGTTGTTACGGTCTGAATCAGCTTATTTAGAATATGATAGGAAAAATAGAAGAAAATAGAAAATGAAGACTAAAGAGACTAGAAGAGACGATAATCTGAGCGGCAGCTAACTAAGCTCACTATAATCCAGCTAACAATGATCATCAAGGAACATCAGTGATTGAGGGAAGGGACATATGTACGTTGCCTAGGTAGTGAACCTTCCAAAGCGCAACTATAGGGTATGATTGTCACGTCACACAGTAGACGGGATGGCCGTAGCTCTAACTTCCACGTATAACCAATGAACAACGTCCACTCTGCAACGTGGACAACCACACAAGGATTCTAATGACTCTATAATTGTAGATTTCGGAGCTATAACCAATTAAAGTCATAACACATCCAGAAAATCTTTATAAGGTACATGAGTTAATTGCTTAAGTTGAGTCTAGGCAGTAAAGACATTTGGAGCTTTAGTTATCTCCATAGGACTCTAATCAATTAACAGGACTAGGTAAGGATTAAACAATCAATCAAGTGTTAGACAATATAATATCAGATGTAGTTGATAAATGTGAAGACTATCCGTCGGGGCCAGCCATAATGGCTGCTTCGGGCCCCACGTTGGGCGCCAAATATAATTATAATATATATAATTAAACTGTAACATACAACGAAGATGGGGCATGTTAAGGCAACGAGCTGCTGTTGAGTGTAGCGACCAGAGGAGCACGCGCTGGTTCCGGCTTCTGCGGTCGTCGGCTGGGGGGGGTTGAAAATGTACCACGGTGTTACCTGCTCGCACGGCTATATTCATAATTACATTAAAATTCGCGTGCTGTTTTGCTTCTAACACAAGATCGACCGGACAGAACAGAAAAGATACGGAAAACAAGGTGAGGTTGACTAGATGTCTAAATACTCCAAATGATTCAGCATAGCTGAGGTTGCGGGATTATGCTGCGCGGATGTTGTTACGCCAGCTGAGTGCCCACCCTACCATGATCACCGGAGCCGCAATACCACCATAGTGGGCGATGATCCCTTGCACAACCCCAAGTGTTATTTCATTTCCATATTTCGACGAGGCATGGCTTCCACAACACGACCCAATCTAGAACATCTTACGCTTCCATCAAAAACTTATTTATTATTAGGCAAATTACTCATGGAGCCTCACTAATCCTAAACTTCAACAATTATTCACTCTGATCGCTATAGCTTAAAAAGAAACTTAAATGATAAGGGAAAAACAAGTTTTAAAATATAAATAATCAAATATAAATCTAAATAATATATATATAAATATAAAGACCAAGGAATTCAAAAGGCGGAATATTTAAATCGACTGTGCCAATTTAACAGACGACACTGTTACGGCTATGGCTATGCCAATAATTGGACATGATAATCATATGGGTCAGCATGGGATGAATATTGATATGATGCATGCAAAAATAAATACAACGCAAAAATAGTCGGTTACTCACTTTTTGCCGCGATCCACCGTTGAAAGCGCTTTCGGGAGGTGCTGCAAGCTGTGGTATTAGGACGGGGTGTTGGGTTTTGTTTTGTTATAAAGAAATTAGTGCATGTTTTTGATTAATATTTGGGAATATTCAACATATTCATTCCCACGCTCATTTTGGACCATCATATCCCAATTATATATATGGGTTTTTTTTTGTTTTTGTTTTTTTCTTTGTGTTTTTTTTTAACCTTATTCTAAGGCCTGTTTCTGACTGTATGTACATATATTTAACTGTTTCACTTGCTTTCTTCTTTCTTGTACTTTTTCTTGCTCGCTACCTACTCTTAACTTAATCTCTTAATCGGGATCCCTCTATCCCCTCCGCTCCCCTACTCGGTCGTCCGCGTCGCTTGTGCTTGCTCCCTCCATACAGGATCGCGGCTAATATCTTTGGCCTCTCCTTCTGTTATTTCTGCCCCTTCCAAAACTCCCAGAGCACTCTCAATTTTCGTTTACAATTTTCGTTTCGTTTCGCACTAACTATAGGGCTTCTTTGTTTCCTGAGTGCAGTTCTTATAGTTATTCAGGCTATACAATTTTCGGCAGGGTTGAGGTTAGGTTTAGTCAGGGTTCATGACGGTCCAAAATTGAGTCGTTTTCCAAATTTTTTTTTGTTGTGCTTTTGCTACATCACCCTTTGGAGCTCCGTAGAAGCCGGTTAAAACTGAACTTCCGAGTTTTTCACTGAATTTTCCGTCGTTTGCACACCGGGATGAAAGCAGCCGCTCCAGCGACGTTGGACTGGCTGCGCGCGAGCGTGTGAACTGACGTGACCTTTTTTTTTCCGTCTCCTTTCCTCTATCTCTTGTTGCTCGGAGATCAGCTGTGCGTTGCTTAGCGGCTCCCACTAAGCGACGTTGGGATTTGGCACCAAGGCCTGAAATAATGCGGATAATTCTCTTGGAACGCCGTCTAACGACGAGAAATGCTGCGAGTAGCGATCACTTTATTAACACCACTTTTTCTTAATTGCGAAAATTCGAGAACAAAAACTCTCTGAACCGTAATTTAAAGGCACTATCGCGGAGCAGACGGTGTTACTCGTTCCAAGGCTAAATTCCAAAAGGAAGATGGACACGATCCGAGCTACCATGAACCTTGTCGGATCTCCCAAATGACGTCCAAATGTCAATCCCTTTGTCAACGCTTTCTCCTTTTTCCCTGCCTTTCTCTACCACTGTCACTCGGTTACGATCACCCACAGAGGAAGCCAAAATTCCTACATCCACAGTTTTAGAACCCCTTACCCTAAAACCGCCGTAGCATAGCCCCCACAGTTTTCCTACCACTGGTTTCAAGAGTCACTAC
>JAWNKY010001718.1:0-72935 GCA_035041765.1 Drosophila algonquin
TGTATATACTGACTGAGTACCGGGTATAGAAGTAGAGCCGCGGCCTTTGCCGCGGCTCACAACGTTCCCCCTCGTTTTTTTTAAAGAAATTTAAAAAAATTTGGTATTTTTTGTCATAGGTAGTGCTTCTATATTTCCATAACTCACGTTTTCTACAACTGGTTGTATTGAAATTTGCTGTTATAAAAAGCTGACAAATGCAGCTTTAAATCTGATTCAGACACTTTGTAGCTGCAACTTAACGTCTGGAAGATATTAAGCTTCCAAATTGAAATTTTATAATTTTTTTCCGTATTTTTCCCCGAAATTTTGACTTTGAAAGCTCAGGAAAAGTCGAAAAAAAATATTTGAATGCCTTGATTTTTGGTTTTAGATAGACACATTAATTAGGCGTCGTTTAAGGTATCGCTTATAAAAATATAAAAATAAACGGCTAACTTATAACCGTTTGACCAAAACTTCATATGCCTAATTTCGCCGATAAATTCCGTTAGCCGACGAATAACCGTTTTTTTCTACAAAAATTTTACAAATCTGTGTTTGTAACAGTTTTTAACGGTAAACGGCCAAACGGCATATGAAGTAATCTAATTACATTACTAGAGGAAGGCCTCTATAGCATGTTACTCCAATTCGATACACTTTCAATATGAGCCATATATCGGGTTCCGCAGCCCAATATTAAGAGGGTTGATGGAAACATTATGGCCAGTGGTGCAGCAGTAAATCAAATTCCCTTTTTTATTGTTTGTTGTTTGTACTGCCCATTCCACTGTACATTGTACCACTAACCATACAATATATATATTGTATGGTTAGTGATTGTACACACATATAAGCTCCAGCACGGCAGCAGCCTATCCAGCCTTTATCTTGTCTTCTTTCCTTCTTTCTTTCGACTTTTCTATCACTCTCTCGATCTTTCGTCTTCGCTATTGCTTTCTCCTCTGGATCTATCGCACTCTCGCTTGCAGTAGGGTACGGGCAATTCGGCCCGCCTACCCTCAAATCAGTCTGGATATCACCGCGCTCGCATTAGGGCACGGGCAATTCGACCCGCCTGCCTTTGCGGTCCATACGCTGCAAATGCAGGCGGGTCGAATTGCCCATCCAGCCTTTATCTTGTCTTCTTTCCTTCTTTCTTTCGACTTTTCTATCACTCTCTCGATCTTTCGTCTTCGCTATTGCTCTCTCCTCTGGATCTGTTGCACTCTCGCTTGTAGTAGGGCACGGGCAATTCAGCCCGCCTGCCTTTGCAGCGACTGGACTCTTCAATCGTCGCGCTTGCATTAGGGAACGGGCAATTCGGCCCGCTTCCTCTTGCAGTTTTGGACTCTTGAACCGGCTAACTCTACATCGCTAATCTCGCTTTCGCTATCCTATCCGCACAACTTTCGTTATTGACAATAAAACTGTATCAAACTAAACTCTCGTGCTTAATATATCACAAACTACGCTGCCGAAAAAGCTCGGCAGTTCAACACCATATATTTCGCTAGCAGCAAGGTTTGCGTAGGTATGCATGTTCTACGGTTACACTGCTTATTTAGCAAAGCTTTAGTCAAAATTTATTTAAAGTAAACAAAATTAATAAAAGGAAGTCATACGGCTTGAGTACACGACATTTCCGCTGTTGCCCAAAATTACTTTTTCTGATAGATTTGAAAATTAAAAATTGTTTAAAGAATTATTTCTTTTTTTAGATATTGTTTTATTTTAAAGAATTTTTTAAAAGTCTGTAATTTTTTTTAAAAGATGTTGGTTCTACGTATAACATAATTAAAATTTCCTATTACTGGTTGTATTGAACTTTTGAGTTCTTTAAACAATTTAAAATCTTAAAATCTGTCGGAAAAAGTCATTTCGGGCGATTGGATAATTTCACTTTTCTGGTAAAAATTAATACTAGGCGAACAACGTGCAGCAAAAACATTTACCCGCAAAAATGTCTCATGGGTTTAATACGAACATCATACGTGTTAATACTCGCTTATACTTTTTTGGATCTGAGTACGAGGCTTGCAAAAATAAAGTTTCCTTCACAAAGTGTCCCTTACAAATCTTACTATTGGAAAAAATGCCAGAAAATATGTCGCAGTCTTGGCTAAAGCCTAGTATACACATCGAAAACACGTTTTCAAGCAAAACGTGCAAAATAAAAATACTGGCCGAGTGTGACCAAGTGTGCATGCCCTGCGGTAACACTGCACGGTCAGATTGGGTTGTTTACGTTTGTAAATTTTGGCGCAAAGTAAGAATTGAATTCACAACATAGCAATGAGTTTATATATGTATTATGGCATTGGCGATCCATTATACCCTTTTTACATTAGGGCACATCATTGGATTTTTTCGTTAAATGGAACATGCGACAATGATGTCCATAAGAACCCTGTGGATAGAAGAAGACAAACATGCGGGTCGCATGTTGGAACATTTCGTTGATAAATTCCGTTAGCCGACGTATAACTGCTTTTTCCTTAATTTCCAAAATCCTTTTAATATTTTTAATTCTTGAAATCTATTACAAATAGTCTTTTTGGGCGACAGCGGAAATGTCGTGTAGACTAGTGTTATTACTACTGAATCTACAATTTTCCTATCGGCCTAAACCAAATCAACTCTATCTTTCCGACACTCTTTTTTTAAGTTATATTATTTCTTCATCGCAAAGCTTCCCCAATCTTTTATTTGTTTTATTTTATTACATACATATTCACGCACACAAACTCAGTTTTAGGTGCCGTTTACACTGAGGCTGCATCTTGATTCTTTGCGTCTTCCCAGAAACGCAGTTTTTTCTGCCTAATCAGCGGAACTATCACCACTAATAACAACAAAAAACAGCAGATTCAAATTTAAATTTTGCCGCGTAATATTTTTAACTGAGTAAAAAAGGACAAAAATGCATGTAATGGTTAGAACAAATTGTTTAAACTAATCTTATTATTAAAAAAAGCATTTCAACAATATAGTTGATTTCAAATTTTTCGCTGCAAATCCCATGTCCTTGAATCCTTTCACTGTTTCCGTGATCTTCTCATGGTAAGTAAGTCTGCTTGCAGATACTTGTCAGCGAGTTGAGCAACTACCTCGCGACAAAACTGCAGTAATATGAGCCCTTGACACACCAAATAGACTCCCGTGCGATATTCCGCAGTCGATCCTAGGCAATAAAGGGCTATGGCAGTCCTCTTCTCGAAAGAATTTGAATGTTGAAGTACTTCTCTTCATGCAGAAATTTTCCTTAAAAAAGGCATCGGAGTTGTCCACAACATCTTCCTCCCAAAATGAACCATATCTTGGCTATTGCAATGAAGAATACATTATTTAATTAAAAAGAGAGAACATTGTCTACTCTTTACCTACAAGAGTCCAAACGCAAGGAGACGAATTGCAACTTTTCTGAGGATAGCCCAGACACTTCCATGCACTTCAACAGATTCGCTTCATTTTGCGCCACCGCAGATAAAAGAATTAGCTCTTTTTCTGACATATTTTGTTGATTTTCAGACATTATTTCTTATGTTTACAAATTTTTCTTCCTCTTCTCAAGACGCAAAGACGCTGTAGTTTAAACGGCAAACCTGCTTCTCTGCGTCTTCTCCGATATCGATAGGTAACGCACCAAGTGTAAAAAGCCTATTAGCTGCATGTCAATAAAACTCTAGGGACTGTAAAAAAATACCACAAATACCATGAAATACTTTTCCAGCACAAATCGGTGTGTCTGCTTGGTGATCTGAATATTACTTTCAAACTGACCCTAGCAAATGCATTTTGCATTCAAAATTGTTTTATCGGTTTCACACGAATATCAACCCTGATTCTGTTTTCAGCACTTTTTACGGATCTCGGCTCAGCCCTTAACCATGTGTCGCTTAACCTTTATTATACCCTCTGCACACTGAGCCCGTCAAGGGGTGACGCATAAGGGGCACGCATTGGGATATTTGACACAAAGTGAAACTGCGATACAGAGGACTATTTTTTGTATTTTTGTTTGGAAAATGGATAATACAAATTTAGCGATTGCCTTAGCTCAACATCAAAATATGTATTTTCATGCCAAAACTATTTTCCTTGTTGGATGGTGACATTTATTTATTTATTTTCATATCCTGCCAAATATCGATGGACATCTTTGTAGATCACCTCAACCTGCTGCCAGTTAATGCTGATGAAGATCTATTATTGACTGCATTATATATAAGTTAACACTCCCCAGCAGCTACAGGGTATCGGCAGAATTCCAAAACGGAAGAATGCTGATGCCGTACACCAGGGGTGGGGGCAGCGACTACATTGCCTCTGCCTGGGAGCCCTAGTGGCTAATGGTATCATATTTCGTTATTGCACAAACATCCGCTAAGGAGCTGATGGTCATATTAAATATTGCATGAGATCTTTAGATTTAATCTCTCTTTGGACCGAGTGAGTTGTGCCGGTAATAAATAATTAAACTTAACCCTCGTCTTTGATTGCCGTTGGCCGATGCCTCGCTATGAATGATCATAATCGGGAACAACAACATTTAATTGGCGCCCAACGGGTCAAAGAACCCATAGTAAACGGTCGTGTGAAACACCTCAAAGTGTAGTGAGAGAAAAAGTTTTCAAATTTTCAACATATAACAAACACTTAGTGCTTTTTTTGTGTGTCAGAATAAGTGGAAATTCTCCTAGTGCACCCTAAAGTCCCCTATATGAGGAGGCAACAAAAAAAAGCAAAAGAAAATAGTTCAAACAAAACAAATCTGAGATTTAAGGCCTGTATCCAGCACCCCGGAATTTTACTGAAACGAATCTGCTCATTATTTCGGATGTGTGGAACTCAGCTAATGTAATGTGACCAAGAACCTAAAAAGTGATTTGCCACTCTCATGAATCAGCTGTGTTTTGTAAACAGCGCCAATTTTGAAAATGAATCTAAAATTAAAAAAAGGAAGAAAAGTAATTCTGACGATGAAGTGATTGTGTTGGTAGCGGCACATATTGTTGTAAGAAGAAGTACAGCACAGTCGGAGGCGCCAAAATGTCAAAATGATCAAAATGCTTATTTTCCGTGATCCGCTAAAGACATGATATTGCCTCAACTGCTTTTATTAAAGCAATCCTCTCCTCACTTTAAACATTTGCATATCTCTTTTTGGTTTTTGCGCACAAATTTTACCCCCACCTTTCACTATGACTTCAGTAAAAATATGCACATATATTTTTCTGGCACCCCTATCAGCTGTTCTCACAGTCCACATTCGTGTGAATATCGATACTATCGATACAAATTCGTGGATCCCGTTTACGTTGCTGGATACTGACTCCAGGAAAACACAAACGAAAAATTACTGGCCCCGTTTTTTTATATGAAGTTTGGCAGTAATTTTTAGTTTCCGCGGTGCTGGATACCCAGCTTTAGAAAAGAAAGAAAATCGGAGAATTAAAATACAATTTTGCCGCCCCTCTAACATTTGTGAGCGGGCCTAAAGTGGTGATTTTTTTGTTGTGTGTATGCCGCACCGGCATATAAACCCGTGAAGGAAAAACAAGTGCCCAACACATCAATACGAAGATGCGTCCGCTGTCACCAATAGCGACAGTCACAAAGACAGATAAAGAAAAGAGAAGGGCTGAAGGGAAATCCCTCGCTCCCATCAGCAATCTACGAAATAGGCTGAAGGGCCCTCCCTCGCCCAGAAAAAAAAAGTTTTATGTCAGCTATTATTAAATACAAGAAATTATAAAGATTATAAAAGAGAGATTATAAAGAAAAATTATTATAAAAAAAGATTATAAAGAAAATTAATTTTAAACAATTCAAACAATTTTTGTCTATACGAAACAGACTAACACTATGACCCTCACGATTGATAAAGGAAGGTACTAGGGTATAAATTGCAGGGGGAGGTGCTTGTCAAGTCAGATCGCACCTCATGAGCTATAAAGAGGATAGAGATAGTGATGATAGCCTAAGTTCCCTTCTAGAAGGCCTCCAGTTGGACACACGGCCACCACATAAAAAACCAGACAACATGAATCTGGAACTGTTTGGACAGGCATTAGAGGCCGCTTTGTCAAGTCAGGCTGCAACATTTCGGGCCGAAATACAACAATTGCGAACGGAGCTTTCCCAAGCAAACCAGTCCACAGCACTTCATTATGAAGTGCAGCGGCTACAGGCTGAATTTGACCAAGCACGCGCAGACCACTCTGTGCCTAAAGTGGTACGTCCCGGGGTCATATGCGATCAACCATTAGACATGGTCAAGTCACTCCCAAACTTCGATGGAAAGCAGGTAGGCTATGTCGGTTGGCGCCAGGCAGCGCAGGCGGCATTCGAACTTTTCGAGCCATACGAAGGTAGTAGCATCACTTCATGGCAACAGGAGTAATAAGGAACAAGGTTAAAGGGGCCGCAAATAACATTTTGATAGATAGCTCTTATTCAGACAAAACTCCGGTGGGCGTAATACAGCAAAGGCTGACGACCGTGCTATGATGAGATTGAGAAACAGCTTTCCCTAAGAAACTAAGAACATAATGGTCCACACTACAGATACAACAAGTGTGCTGAACCAGACGTCCAGGGAGACGCCTTGGAGGTTTTCATCTCAGGTTTGAGAAGGCCCCTGAAGGCGGCCGTCTTCCCGGCAAGGCCAAAGGATTGCCGACAGCTCTGGCACGCAGTCGGCTGAATCCAGCAAAGACCACAGCGTTGGAGCTTCAAAATACGTCAAGGCCATGGAGGAGAGATCCTACCGTACGCATGAGCGCAAATACCAAGCGCCACAATAGGGTAATGGCAGGCAAAATAGGCCCCAGCACCCCACTTCTTACAAAAGCCCTCACTGTGTTAGGAGTCAGGGTACACCCAACGCCCAACAGGACAACACATAATGCATACATACAGCCCAAGTCTCAAGGCCAGACCGCTGAGCCGATGGAGGTAGATCCTTCATCATCTAAATTGGGAAACCCCTCGGCGTACCAGAAACCGTTCGGTATTAGCAGACGCGACAACATTTTCGGAAGAAAGCCGAACGCGTCAGCGGGGGTCACTGTTAAACTTCTCATCGACACGGGCTCATTCGAAAACTACATCAAGCTATTCGAAAGGCTTCCAGTGTTACCCCCGTCGAATCAACTTTCCCCATTTTCTCAAACAACGGGTCGAACAGCATCACAGAAAAACGTCCTTTATCAATTTTAGGCAAGATTATGCCGTTTTTTCTTTAAAATCACTAACAACTTTAGACGCCATTATTGGCCTTGACCTGCTAACGCAGGTGGTGCTACATTGTCCCTAAAAAGCGGAACACTCACAGTCAGTAACACAGCCGAGACGATCAAATTCCACAAATGCACAGACGTCAACCATACTAACGTTATTGACGTCGACGCACCACCAGCCATAAAAGCTGTACCCCTATTCTATGGGTTTAGCCGATTTTTTCGAATCCGAGGTTAACAGCCTCTTAAAATACAACATCATCCAGAAATCGAGATCGCCATTAAACAATCCTATATGGGTGGTCGACAAAAAAGGCACTGACGAAAAGGTCAATAAAAAGGAACGTCTGGCAATGGACTGTCGGAAGCTCAATCGGAAGACAGTGGCCGATAAATATCCCATGCCAAGCATCTTAATGGTGAAGGGAGGGTGGTCCATAAGGCTATGTAACTACACCGACTCGGTTAAGCTTAATGTTTTTCCTTTTATATTTTTTTACGTATTTTCATCCGCAGGATCTTCTGGGTACTTCATCCCCTTACAATAGTATCGGCGCGCATCACCGATTACTCCCACTCGAACTACATACCCATTACGGACGGCACTGTACTGGTTTGGGACGGTCTTAACTACGTCAAGCACACAGCAAACTTGACCGAATACGGTCACATTGCTGACATGACCGCGAAAATTATAGATCTTTTTCCAAGATCCCACATAAGACAGTTACTAGAGGCCGACTGCAATCACATTAAAGACATGTTGTCCGATATCGGTGTTCGGCTGGCAAAAAGTTTACACTTGCTGGGGTCGGCTCTTAAGGTCGTGGCCGGAACGCCAGATGCATCCGATTTAGAAAACACTAGATTCACCGATGCACAGCTAGTGCAAGCAAACAATAGACAAATTTTGACAAACAAAAAGGTTCAGAACGAAATAAAAGCCCTTACAAGCACTGTTAATAAAATCCTCAGTATAGACAAGAGCGAATAAATTCGGAACATTTGTACGAAACCGTATTAGCTAGAAATAGAATTCTTTTAACGGAAATAGGAAACCTCATGCTCACGATCACCCTGGTAAAAGCCAACATAGTGAGCCCATCCATTGTAGACCACGCTGACATAGAATCTTCTCTCGCTGACAAATTCACAGCGGTCACTATATCAAGTCTATTAGAAGTATCCAGAATAAAATCTCCAACCAGATAATGTAATCTATTTTATCATTATCATCATCCTATAGTTAGCTTAGCATGTGCAAAGGTCACGATATTCCCGGTTGAGCACAGCGGAACGATAATACAATTGACAGAGAACACCGTGGCCGAGTGCGGAAACCAAGTGTAGGCGGTCACAGGCTGCACCCCCACAACCATGACCACTCTCTGCTAGAAGTAAATGAGAGGCTCCTGCGCGCAGGGATTGCACTCTGGCGGCGCCGGTCATTACCTTTCTCAACCAAGTCACCTGGAGCCCATCACCTTCGTTGACAACGGGATGGTCATCATCAACAACAGACCAGCCACGATCCGCTGTGACTCGGACACGTTGGTCACAACCTCCGGAAAGCAGTTGGTCATTTTCAACGACTTCGCAACCATCGAAACCATCCCGGTTCTGGAACCGCAACAACATTCAACAGTGACTTCCAGGCATAGCATCGGTGCCCGCCCTGAACATCACAGTGCACCAGACGATTCTTAGCCTACCTTTCCTGCACCATCTCAGTGAAGAGAATCTGAGCTACATCAGTGGTCGAGCAGGCCACCATGGGCCGGCTCTGTCCAGTCCTTGCTTTCGGGATTGGCATGGCTCTATGCGGGGCTATTAGAGGCGTCGTGTTCCTCCGAGGGGTGGGGGCTGCAACTACATTGTCGCACGAGCCTCTGTCTGGGAGCCCTTGGCCTGCACTCGAGTGGCTAGTGGAGTCCTATTTCGTTATTGCATAAACATCCGCTAAGCAGCTGATGGTCTGCACGAGACGCTGACATTGCAGAACGTCGTCCCGCTGCTCAAACAGCGCTTCAGCAAGTATGGGAAACGTTAAGAATGTCATATTATATATTGCATTAGATCTTTAAAATTAATCTCTCTTTGGACCGAGCCAGTTGTGCCAGTAATAAATAATTAACGGAAACACCCTCGTCTTTGATTGCCGTTGGCCGATGCCTCGGTATTGATGATCATAATCGGAAACAACAATATTTAATTTATATAAATGTTAATATAATTAGTATTTTACAAATGCAAGGTTCGTCTGCTCCTCCTAACATTTTTTCTTTCTTTTCAGACTTCTTTGAGAAATTGAAATTGTCGGGTGTTTTTTGGTGCTGATCATTGATTTTCTTGTCAGTCATTGTTTACATTTTCGCGGTGAATTTCAGTTTTTCGCTGTGAGTGCCAATTACTTAGGGTTGTATTTGACAACCGTCAGCTTAATATCGCATAGTAACGCGCGACTTAGGAACATACAAAATAGACTGTCCTTCGCACCGGCTAGGTAATAGCCGGTAAACGGTGCCCAGTGTGAATATCCTATTAGCCCAAGAAATATTTGTCTTTTACGAATTAACATATTTTAAAAGGTGTAATTAATTTAAATTTTGGGCTTGAGTATTCAAAACCATTACAACTCAACAGTCTACGATCATTCATATTGAAATATCTCCTCAGGTTTCAGCAATTAGTTTAAACGCAAATAATTTCACAAAATCAACATATCCAATTAAAGTTTTAAGCTGGGTATCCAGCACCGCGGAAACTAAAAATTACTGCCAAACTTCATATAAAAAAACGGGACCAGTAATTTTTCGTTTGTGTTTTCCTGGAGTCATTATCCAGCAACATAAACGGGATCCACGAATTTGTATCGATAGTATCGATATCCACACGAATGTGGACTGTGAGAACAGCAGATAGGGGTGCCAGTAAAATATATGTGCATATTTTTACTGAAGTCAAAGTGAAAGGTGGGGGTGAAATTTGTGCGCAAAACCAAAAAGAGATATGCAAATGTTTAAAGTGAGGAGAGGATTGCTTTAATAAAAACAGTTGAGGAAATATCATGTCTTTAGCGGATCACGGAAAATGAGCATTTTGATAATTTGGACAATTTGGCGCCTCCAACTTTGTTGTACTTCTTCTTACAACAATATGTGCCGCTACCAACACAATCACTTCATCGTCAGAATTACTTTTCTTCCTTTTTTTAATTTTAGTTTAATTTTCAAAATTGGCGCTGTTTACAAAACACAGCTGATTCATGAGAGTGGCAAATCACTTTTAAGGTTCTTGGTCACACTACATTAGTTGAGATCCACACATCCGAAATAATGAGCAGTTTGCTTTCAGTAAAATTTCGCGGTGCTGGATACAAGCCTTTAATTAAAACTTAAAGGTCGATTGCCAAAATATATGTTAAACGATATTTTCACATCGATAAAACTACTGCATTCAGCCCTGGGAAATTTTAAAACTTTAAAAGCGGAAGACGGAAATTATTCAACGGAAAATACCGCCAAATACTGGACATTCTCGAGGACGGGGCCGTGGCAAGGCATACTAAACAAGGTAGGCTTATTGGCTCGCTCGCTCTCTGTGTTTTACTTCTTAAATTTCAGTATGTTGTGAACAGTTGTGAGCGAAGCATCTCCGCGGACGATTTTTTCGTGTTCCCTCAGACTTTTTTGCGAATTTACAATGTTAAACATTTTATTATAAAAGAAATAAAATAAACATTATTTGCAATTTATAATTTTGTCTGTTATACTCCTTATTTGTAAACGCATTACTCCTTTAAGACTCTTTCTCACAACGCATTTGTGAGTCTCTCTCTCTCTCTTCTGTCATTTTGAATACCTTCTTATTCCTCTCTATAAGCCTACCTTGTTTAGTATGCCTTGGTATGAGCGCACAACTGAAATTTTCGCTCTCCCAATTTTGTTTTGATTTTTGTGCTCGCGCCACCCTTCACTTTAGCATTATTGGAGTCGGCCCTTTTTGTAGACGCTTGCCTTATAATACCAGAATAACTGTTATTTTGTACATACTTTAGATTCTAACTTTGTTTAATACAGAATATACTAATATATTGAGCAGATATATGTATATTGTAACAAGATTTTTGCTACCGGGGGGCCGAGCGGATTTCCTTTTCAGGTTGGGATTTGGACAAATTTTGTAAGGCGGCAGCCAAGGGGAGGTAGCAGCTGTGATGCCGTCGTGATAAAAACACACTTAACGCTTTTCTTTCGCTTTTTCCAGTTTATTCGAAAACCTAACCTTCTTGAGCACGTTGTTACAACTTCTTTTTTTTAATTCAATCTCTCTATTCCTCTTGCTTCTCTCTCTCTTCGTTTTCTTTCTTCCTACTGTCCAAAGTCCAGCCGATCGAGGTGGACTCAAACTATCGATAAGTCTGGTCCAGCGCTCTAAGGGCGCCAACTTCGAATTTTCGTTACATTGCCCCCCTCTTAGAGTCGAGTCTCCTGGCCGACTTATTCGGAGACTGGTCCTTTGTAGGCAGCGAGGCGGTTGACGTGTATCGTCTTGGTGGTGCGTTTTCCGGGAGAACGCATTCGAAGACTAGGTCGGAATGACTGCGAATCATCGTGGCCGGTCCTATCCAGTCCGATTGGACACCTCTTGTGCATCGTCCTACTTTTCTGACAGGAGTGTATAGCCATACGAGATCGCCTGGTTCGAACTGTACGACATGGGAGCGAAGATCATATCGGATCTTTTGCTGTTCTGCTGCGGCCTTCAGGTGCTCCCTCGCAGTACGATGCGTATCTTGCAGGTGCGATTTTAGCTTATCCACAAAGGCCGGGTAGGTTTCCTCGACGGGCGTTGGCTGGCCATACAGCAGCTCGCAAGGCAAGCGGATCTCCCTCCCGAAGGTTAATTTCGCCGGAGAGAGTCCGGTGGCCTCATGAGGGGCGGCTCGATAAGCCCACAATGCCCACGGCAGGCGCTCGTCCCAATTCCGTTGATCGCCGGCTACGAATTTAGCCAGGTAGCCGAGCGCGGTTGAAACGCTCGACCATTCCGTCAGATTGAGGGTGAAGCGGGGTGGTCCGTGTTTTCTCGACATCCATCAGTCGTAGGCAGGCTCGGAAAACCTCCGACTCAAAGTTCCGTCCTTGGTCCGAGTGAAGGACGAAGGGCACTCCATATCGGCAAAACACCTCTTCCGTTAAGGCGCGTGCCACAGTTTCTGCCGTTTGGTCCGGTAGTGCCAAGCATTCTGGCCACTTTGTAAAGTAGCACATTACGACAGCTATGTAGCGGTTGCCCCGGGCGGTGGTGGGCAAGGGGCCCAGTATGTCGATGGCGATCCTTTCGAACGGGGCACCGATAGCGCTGGGTTGGAGCTTGCCGACCGTTCGTCGGGCCGGTCCGCTTCGTGCCTGACACTTCAAACAGCGGGCACAGAATATGGCAATATCGGCGCTAAGGCCGATCCAATAGAAACGTTGTTTGGCCTTAGCCAAAGTTTTCTTCACGCCGAAGTGGCCTCCCGTGGGTGACTGGTGGACGCTCTGTAGTATTTCCGGCCGCACTGCAGACGGAATGACAGGCAGCTGGCCGGCATCACGGGTGGTGACCGTGAGCACTCGATTTTCCAACCGCAAACGAGAAAATAGATGCCAGTAAGCTTTCACGTCGGGGCTCTCACCCAAAATTGTACTCTTCGGTGGCCTCTCTCCTTGCGCAACCCATTCGTAGACTACTGCTAGGTCAGGATCTTTCTTCTGGTGCTCGTCCAAAGGCTCTGGTACTACTCCTAAGTAAAGTACACGGCCAGCCTTTTCTTCCGCTTTCTCGCATACGCGACAATTGTTGCAGGGTCGGCGAGATAGCCCGTCCGCATTACCGTGGCGTTTCCCAGGGCGATGCTGAATATCCATATCGTACTGCTGCAGCCTCTCGATCCACCTTGCGACTTGGCCTTCCGGCTCCCGGAAAGTGAGAAGCCACTTAAGCGAGGCGTGATCCGTCCGTACAACAAATTTCTGGCCGTACAAATAATGGTGAAAGTGTTTGGTGGACCGAACTACCGCCAGTAGTTCTCTTCGGGTTACACAATAATTGCGTTCTGCCGGGCTGAAAGTCTTGCTATAGTATTCGATGACTACTTCTTGTCCGTCCTGGATCTGACTTAGCACGGCGCCCACTCCATGGTCCGAAGCGTCGGTGTCCAACACGAAAAGGTCGCTGGGCTTGGGAAAGGCTAGGATCGGGGCTGTCGTCAACTTAATCTTCAGCGTGTCGAAAGACCGTTCCGTTTCCGTAGTCCAAGCGAAGGCACGACGAGCCTCTGTCAACTCGTGGAGCGGTTTGGCGATCGTCGAGAAGTCGGGGATGAATTTGCGGTAGTATGAGCAGAGACCGACGAATGAGCGTACGTCCTTTTGGCTCTGAGGTCGGGGCCAATCAGTGACCTTAGCTATCTTCGACGGGCAAGTCCGCAAACCTTGACTGCCCACGACGTGTCCCAGAAAATTTACCTCGCTTTTGAAAAAGTGGCACTTCTTCGGACTCAGTCGTAATCCCGCTGATATTAGCCGTTCGAAAACCCTTTCCAAATGCTCTAGGTGCTCTTCCGCCGTACGGGAATGAACGATAATGTCATCTAAATATACCAGCGTTGACCTCCAGATTGGGCCAGCGAACAATCCGTCCATAAGCCTCTCGAACGTTGCCGAGGCGTTAGTCAACCCGAATGGCATTACGTTAAACTCGAACAATCCAGACCCACAGGCGAAAGCAGTCTTGGGCCTAGAGAGCTCGTCCATCTCCACCTGCCAGTAGCCGCTCTGCAAATCCATGGTAGAGAACCACTTGGAACCGTGAAGGGTAGCCAGAACATCCTCTGTTCTCGGCAAGGGGTATGAGTCCTTAACCGTGACGTCATTGAGCCGCCGATAGTCCACACAGAATCTGGTCGATCCGTCCTTCTTTTGGACTAACACAACCGGCGAGGCCCAGGGGCTGTTGGAGGGGCGTACCACTCCGTTTGCGCGCATCTCTGCTAACAGGCGCTCCACTTCTTCCTTCTTCGCTAGCGCCAACCGTCGTGGTGGCTGCTTAAGGGGTCGGGATTGACCCGTGTCTATGAAATGGTGCGTTATGTTGGTTTTGCCCGTTTCGTCATCGTTTTTGGCAAAGGCCTTGCGATAACGATGGAGCATCTTCTCGAGCGGCGCCCGTGCTTCGGGCTCGACGTAATGCAGCAGGGAACTCCAATCTATGGATTCCTCCCTTGCATCCGACTGCCTACTCACTTCATTTGCCGCTGCCAGCTTGCCCAACACAGTAAGTGGCGGCAAGCTCCGCTCTTGGTCGTTGCAATTAACAATTTGTACCGCCAGGCTGCTATTGGGGTCGCCTTCGATGGGGCTACCCGTGGCCATGCCCGAGTGTAGGTCCGATCCTTCTTGCTGCTGCTCCGTCTCCGGTATGCGCCTTGAGCTAAGCTGTGCGGCGGTCCGGGGCGGTACACATGCCGTCTCCGTCAAATAGAGCGCGTTCTCTCGCATGAAGCCTGCAAGGTGTAATGGCACCGTACCCCAGGCGAACTTGAGCAGCAGGGCGCTAAGGTCCACCGTGGCTCCATGCCGGAGGAGAAAGTCGACTCCTAGGAGACTGGGAGGGGCACCATCCACCAGCAGGAAGTCTTGCAGCACCGAGCGGTTGCCGATCCGAACAGTTGCCGAGACGCGTTGTGTTGCGGCAAAGGTCTCGGACGTCGGTCCGCGCAGCACCACCTGACAAGCGGTGGTTTGCACTGCTTCCCTTACGTCCCGCTGGTTGAGCAGGGATACGGAGGCACCCGTATCTACTACCATCCGTACTGGGCGTTCCTGAAAGAGAAGCACACAATGTAAGCTTTTGTCACACAGTGTGTCAATGGAGTACGTAGCTGGCGGTTCATTGCTGGGGCTCCCGCGGTGGGCACGCCTGACTTGGCGGCCGTCCTCCGTTTTGTCCTCAGGTGTGAGAGCCGGTTTTCTGCAGATGGACGCTGGTCCTCTACCCGTCCTGAGTTCGGTATTGCTCTCATATGCCGACGGCGCAGACTCCGGCGAGGAAGGTCCAATAGGGGCATTGAGTTCCGCAATCGGCAGCACTACTTCCCGTTTTGGCTCGTTTCTCCCGGCGTTGGCGGCCACTGCAGGCTGCCGTTGCGGAGTCTGGTCGTCTACGTTTTGGTTGGGGGCTATATGTACGGCAGTCAACTCCCGCCCCGCGGAGCTGACTTGAATTAGTTTCCCGAAGCGACTTCTTCCTGTGGCTTGGGCGCCGGGCGTGCTGCAGCCTCCCGACCCCGATGGCGAGGTGTGGCGGTTGATCCTTGGCCACTAGGGGCGTCGGCCATATAAAAGATGGGTCGGCCGGAGTTACGCACCCCCAGGGTCTGGAGCTTAATGGCCATATCCCGGGCTTCGGAGAGGGTCGAGGGCTTGCTGGCCAGCACGGGATACTGCAGCGTGGTTTCACGCATGCCGTCCACGAACTGCTGTACCATAATGGAGTTATAGGTGTCCTCTGGAATACCGGCAAAAACCACACGGCCCAGGCGTTCCAACTCTATGGCAAAATCCATGAGGGACTCCTTGGGTCTTTGCGCGCGGTTGCGCAACTGTTGGTAACTTGCCTGGCAGTCTAAGGCGAACTGTGTCCGCATTGATGACATCAATAGGTGATAGTTGCGAGTTGTGCTCGTTGGCAGGGTGCTGAAGAACCTCTGGGCTTGACCTTGTACGTTGAGTGCTATCCCCAGGCACCGCTCAGCGTCGCTCCACTGCTGATTTTCCGCCACCATTTCCAGAATGCGCTCGAAATCGGACCAAGATGTTGAGCCGTCGTACGAAGGCAGCGTCCCAGGCTGAAAGGCAGAGACTCGGCCGCTCGATGGTCGCAGGGTAGAAGCGGCCTGCGGACTCTCGAGGTACACAGTCGCGCCGTTTTCCCTTGCATTTGCTGCATTCGCCCATGGTGCGGGGGGTCTGGCCAGTGTTTCTGGGTGAGGGGTGTCCCCTCCCGTTTGATTGCGGGGGGAAGTTTCCAATACGCGTAGCATCGTTCGCTGGAACGAGTCAAACATCTTCTCGATCTTCTGATCCATCTGGTTCTGGGTGTCGGTCAACATCTGCGTCAATGAAGCCGTGGTCACTGTAGCGGGCTCCGGGTTCACGGAACGGGCACGTTGTCTTCCTCCTCGTCTTGGCATTATGGCTTGAGATCTTTCCAGCATCTGATCGCAAACCCCACACCTGACACCAATGTAACAAGATTTTTGCTACCGGCGGGCCGAGCGGATTTCCTTTTCAGGTTGGGATTTGGACAAATTTTGTAAGGCGGCAGCCAAGGGGAGGTAGCAGCTGTGATGCCGTCGTGATAAAAACACACTTAACGCTTTTCTTTCGCTTTTTCCAGTTTATTCGAAAACCTAACCTTCTTGAGCACGTTGTTCCAACTTCTTTTTTTTAATTCAATCTCTCTATTCCTCTTGCTTCTCTCTCTCTTCGTTTTCTTTCTTCCTACTGTCCAAAGTCCAGCCGATCGAGGTGGACTCAAACTATCGATAAGCCTGGTCCAGGGCTCTAAGGGCGCCAACTTCGAATTTTCGTTACAATATATATTCACAAATATATATTTGATTGTATGGTGTATTGTATTATAAAATGATTTGACAATTTGAAATCATCCCTATATTTCTTATGCCAATGTCCACAGACAGAACGTACATTCATATATGTGTGTGTATGTGTGCAGTGCTGCCGAAATTGCCAGCAAAATATTTTTGAGAAGATTTCTTGAGACACAAATTTATTTGCTGAGTGTCGCTTATTAACGAGACGCACTAATACCCTATAGACAATGAATATAATTTGTACATATTTACATTCGTTCATTATATTCGTTTATACTACATTAAACAAAATTAGAATATAGAGGATATTCAATATATACAATTATTGTAATTGTGGGCAAGCGTCATCATAAAATCATAACTTACAATCAATTCTAAAGTAATGGGTGTTTTCTTAGCAGCGGCGTTGTAAAAAACCAATACAAACAAGATATGTGCACACATACAGCTAAAGCTCAGCCTCACATACAGAGCGTTTGTTCTTTGCTGAGCTGAAATTTTGTTATGTGTGTTCTTCTTCAACTTGTTGACGAACTGACCTACCGCCACAAAATAAATGAAGAATTGGCAGGATGGGTGGGGGTGGGTTGGTGGGACACTTGGCCGTGGGAAGAAGGAAATCTTTTTTTTTTTTTATTTTTATTATACATATAAATTATTACACATATTATTACTGCCTATGAAAAAGCCGTAAACATACATACATACAACGCCTGGGCCATGGAGTGGGGATCCACTCGCACAAACGCCAGAGGACGCATAGTGCTGGAGGCTTTCGCGACGCTGGACCTCGTCCTACTGAACGAAGGATCCCAGTAGGTCTTCAACAGGGCAGCAGCAGGGTCAGGGAAGGCGTAGTGCCAGGACACTCTGAGGGCCCAGTCCTTCGCTAGAGCACTGCTGGGCTCGAACTCAAGCGAGGCAGCTGGAGCCAACGAGTGGGACAACAACTTGGCCGTCGCAGCAGGCCTGCGACCAGAATTTGCAGCAGAGGAGGGCGTTCCGGTAGCACCATAAGCCGGTCTTCTGCCGGAGTAAGGAGATAGCCGAGCTCCGCCGAACGTGCATCCGCGCCAGAAGGCTGCTCCAGCGAGCTCGGGGCACACCGCGCCTAGCGGACCGCGACGCATCATACAAAGCAGCGAAGAAGGAGCTGAAACACGCCATCAGGGACAGCAAACGAGAGTGCTTCCTCCAGCTATGCGAAGCCGCCGAAGAGGACCCATGGGAAAGCGCCTACAGGATGGTCGCAAAGATCAGATTGATTTTCTCTACCGGTGCGACAGCCAATCAGAATTATGAAGCCTTTTGTGCATATGGCCAAAGCCACACGAATTATTTTCGCTGCCGCAGAGCTGCCGATCAGAATTATGACAGCAGACACGAAGCCACACGATTCATTTTCTCTACCGGTGCGACAGCCAATCAGAATCATGAAGCCTTTTGTGCATATATATATATATGTAGATGTATATATATTCACAAATATGTACATATGTATTTAATTGTATGGTTTATTGTAGTATATAACGATATTTTTATCATATTTAAAAAAGTAATATGCGCTAAAAAAATATATATGTCATCCTTATATGGATATTAATGACATATAAAAGGGTCCATACGGATTTTAGTGCCACACTTGCGAGTCAAATTTGAAATCATTTCTGATGCGAATGTCCATCCACAGACAGAACCGCAAGTACATTCATATGTGTGTATACGTGTGCAGTGCTACCAAAATTACCAGCAAAATATTTTTGTAGTAGCAGCGAAAATAATTCGTGTGGCTTTGGCCATATATACAAAAAGCTTCATAATTCTGATTGGCTGTCGCACCGGTAGAGAAAATCAATCGTGTGGCTTCGTGTCTGCTGTCATAATTCTGATCGGCAGCTCTGCGGATCCAACCTAGTGTACCTACTTCATAGTGCAGAAAAAGCAGGCCCATACCATTACACTATACCCTCCATACTTATCGGTTTTTGTGGTGTACTAAAGTTTGTATTCTACTTTCCTTGGACCTCTAACGTATGATCGAGATCCTTTTCCTCCAAACATATCCACTTGGGACTCATCTGACCATAGAATATTCGTCCATTGTTGGGATGTCCGATTTACTTGAACACTGGCAAACTTCATGTGCTTAGTAATATGTGTCGCGTTTAAAACTGGTATCTTTCTTGGGCGGCAGACTATTATATTATGTTGGCTAAGATATGTACTAACTTTTTGATCCATCGCATTTATTTTAAGCTCTTCTTTAAGCTCGGTAGCTGACCTAAAGGGAACCTTCTTTCTCTGACGATTGCCATGAAGAGCGGCCATAAATCGTTTTCGTCCGCGCTGTTCAGCCTTTTCTTCATAGTTTAAGACTTTTTTAGTCATTTTATTGGAATATCATACCAATCGACCAACTTTTCTGTACGTGTTTCCGTTTAATATCAGTTTTTTGGTCAGATCTCTCATCTCCGCAGTGCAGTGCTTTCCACGTCCCATTGTAATGATTATTATTAACTTTTATGACAGAAACAATGAAATCTTAGTCAAAACTAATGAATACGTGCCTTTTACAAAGACAATTTTGAAAAATATAGAAGCTTCACTAAGAAAAGTGCTGGTGGTGCTATTTTTTTTTTCGCCATTTTTTGGGTATTTTTTCTTGAAACAAAAAAATCCAAAACACAAAAACCCCATTGCAATAGCCGCTCTTAGATTCTCTAGGAAAAGCTGCGCTCTTAATTGTTTGCCCTGCTTCAAGGCACTAACTGCAGTGAAGAGAGGGGATCAAATTTAACTCTTCACTTTAAAATATTAGTTCTATGGTCTGACTTACGTCATCCACGCACTCGCCGTCTCCCATTCCCACCCATGTAAAGAATTGGCAGGCAAAAACAACAGCGATGCATACGCCAACGCCAAAAAACAATTACAAATACTCTCTACAATGTAAAAGCCTAGACCGCTACTGCTCTCTTAACTTTTGCCCCCGCTTTAGAGCATTATACCCACACCACATGCTGTAGGAGGAAAGCATAAAATATAAGAAATATTCAAATTATTACAAATTTTTGTGGCTTATCTCCCCCTCCCCATACAGAGCACAAACCAAAACAACAACAACACACACAAATCCCTATTGCAAAAAGCCGCTTTCAGATTATTTCAGCAAAGGTGCGCTCTAATGTAATTGTCTGCCCTGCATTACCTGCAATGAAGAGATGTATCAAATATACATAGCTTTTCACATTAAAATATTTTTTCTATGGTCAAGTTGACTTATGTACATCATCCACGCATTTTCCGTCTCCCATTCCACCCATGCAAGCAACAACAGCAACAATGCATACGCCAAAGACAAAATAACGCAATAATTAAAATCACCCTTACAATGCATAAGCATAGGAAGAGAGCATCAAAGAGAAGAACTCTTCAAAGTAATCTGCATTTTCTATGTACTCTTCGTCTCCCTCTTCGCTTCTAGAGCGTAAGCCAAATACAGGAAATAGATGTATTCAGCGCAATGCAAATCTCCACTGATTTAACAGTTAACTATCATAGAAAGAATAAATTCGTTGCTGTCGATACAGAGGCATGGTAACTTAGCAGCGAGCTAATAGCAAAAGATAAACTGAGTAAGAGAGCGAGCCCTTGACCTACATTCGTTATCTGTGATCACCGGCACCCAAGGCATACTTAACAAGGTAGCCGCACTCGCTATCTCGCCCTCTTTTTTACTTCTTAAAAGTCTGCCTAGCAGCAGTTGTGAGTGACGATTCTCTCCGCGGACGATTTTCTCTTGTTCTTTTTCTTCTTCACTGAAATAAGAAGTAAAGCTCTCTCAGTGCAGCTACCTTGTTAAGTATGAGTTGCCACTCACTACCCTCTAAGCCGTCGCTGCCGCTGCATTCTTATCGCTGCGCTCAGTCTTCTGGCAATTATTGCAAGCGGTCATAAAAACGAAAAATTAAATCGTGCGTGTTTCCCGACGGCGAATCGCGCGCCAGCCAACATGTGACATTCTTATTCTGTGATCAATTATTATAAAATTAAATAACAATAAATAAATTATAATACGTGTTCAGTGTGTTAAGTAATAATAAAATTCAAAAATAACCAAAAATACACGCAGGCCTAAGTGTAAATTTTTCTGTGGGAAACAAATTTAAATAAATAATAAAATAATTATAAATAAATTGAAATAAATAAAAACAAAACTTAATTGAAATAAAAAATGTGAAACTACCCAACCAAAATTTTATGAGGGGTTCTAAGTGCACATTGTGAGTGAAAGTGCGAGTGCAAATAAAAAAAAAACACAATTTTATAAGGAGCGCCAAGAAGAAGGAGGCGGCAAGGAGTGCAAAGCGAAACGCAGTGCAAGGTACATATGTATGTGATAATTAATTTTTAATTTTTTTATGTGTGTTTATGTGTGCAATCGACAAACATCAAACTACAGCAATGCAACAAAAGGAAAGAGCAAGTAATATTCAACGCTTCACTTTATAATTATGGGATCAGGTGAGTCTCTCTGTTTTGGTTCTACTCCTTATACTGTTTCTTCTTTTCGATTGCCTTTCACATATTTTCTTATTTTATTTATTTATTTATTTATTATCTTTTTAGCTTATACAGATACATACATATATTATATTATCTCCGCATATATTGTATCCGCTGGATACTGGAACTGTATTGGAACCCTCTCTAAACGACTCTTAAATGGCTCAGTTAATGGTAGTATTTGTAGTAGTAGATGCATGTGTAGTATTTCGCAAGTTTTAGAAATCCCATTGAACCACAAATGGATTCCCATAATCTGTGGGGTTGGGGTGGTGCCACAGATTATCAAAGTATATCAGGTGGAATTCGATCTGTGGCAGCACCGATATAACTATGTATATTATCCGGATAAGTATAGCATATACTCTGAAATAGATGTGGTAAAAAGTGTACCTTTTGGAGAAACCTTCGGAAAATTTGAGCTATTTTCGAACTATTGTTTGACGATATAAGACATTAAATATTGATTGAAGTTTTCTAATAAAATATGTAGGGGAAGGTAGGCAGTTGTGGACATAGTTTTGTTTTTTAATCATATATTTTTACCTGGGGCATATTATGCGGACATATGCATATCAATGGAAAGCTAGAAACCTCAGAGCTAACTAGTTTGAAAGAATTACATTGATATCTCCCATTGAAAAAAATTATCAAATTTTTTGTGAAATGGTCATTTTTGCGATATTTTTTTTTGGTGGGGGGTTGTGGACACCTTTTTAAAATGAGCTTAAGTATAGAAAGTATGAAGTTAAACGCAATGAAATTAATCAATAATGAAAGTTTATTAATTTTAAAGGCCATCAATGGCAAAAAGAATAACGAGAGAGGGCATCATTCCACGTCGGAAGCACAATTCGCGCATTCCACCAAGCATCGTTTAATGGCATTTGTCAGCGCATTAAAATCAATTCCCGTTGAATCGGACGATTTTTTTGAATTTTTCTTCGACGACATGACTAAAAACATCGAAAAAATGCATAAAACACTATTAAAATAATTTATATTGACATCAACGACAATATTTCACGATTTCACGAAAAAAATTGGGTGTCCACAACTCCCGACATTCAAGTGTCCACAACTCCCTTGAGCAGCCATTTTGAAATAATATGAAAAAAATGTTTTCTGCGTAGATTGTGTCCGAGCCCGGTATTGAATCTCAAAGAAAACTAAATTTCGCGTAAAAACTAAATCCATTGCACTCACCTTCTCACTTAACATACATACTTCACACGTTGACTCTTTAAAAAATGTTCAAAGAAACTTTTGTGATTTTTTTCGAGGTAAAAAAAATAATTTGTTTGCAGCACAAAGCAGACGCGTCTGTTCACTTTGGTATTTGGCACAAAAACATCGTGCTTATATGGCGCACACATGACATTTGTCAGATCTGTCAAATCTGCTCTGTGTCAAAAGTTGCACAGGGGTGTCCACAACTACCGACTGTCCATAACTACCTACTTTACCCTACTAAAATAAAACTTCCCTTTCTTTACCACAACAGTTTTTGTTTCATTCGTGATACATATGTTTTTGTTCTATTTTCCGTTATTTTTCCTTGGATTTTCAAAATGCCATAGAAATCGTAGATATATTCGTTTTGGTTCAGTGGTCACACCCACCCCCACCCATCCTGCCAATTCTTCATTTATTTTGTGGCGGTAGGTCAGTTCGTCAACAAGCTGAAGAAGAACACACAACACATAATTTTAGCTTGGCAAAGTAAAAAACGCTCCGTATGCGAGGCTGAGCTTTAGCTGTTGTGTGCAGATATTGTTGGTCTGCTGGTTTTGGTTTGCATTGGTTTTTTACAACGCCACTGCTAAACAAAAACACCCATTACTTAAGAATTGATTGTAAGTTATGATTTTATGATGACGCTTGCCCAAAATTGCAATAATTGTATATATTGAATATCCTCTATATTCTAATTTTGTTTAATGTACTATAAACGAATATAATGAACGAATGTAAATATGTACAAATTCAAAATGTATATCAGACATGGCATCAAATTATATTCATTGTCTATAGGGTATTAGTGCGTCTCGTTAATAAGCGACACTCAGCAAATAAATTTGTGTCTCAAAAAATCTTCTCAAAAATATTTTGCTGGCAATTTCGGCAGCACTGCACACATACACACATATATATGAATGTACGTTCTGTCTGTGGACATTGGCATACGAAATATAGGGATGATTTCAAATTTGACTCGCAAGTGTGGCACTAAAATCCGTATGGACCCATCTATTACCCATTTATATGTCATTATTATCCATATTCAAGGATGATATATATATATTTTTTTAGCGCATACTACTTTTCTATATATGATCAAATATATCATTGTATAATACAATACACCATACAATCAAATATATATTTGTGTATATATATACATATATCTGCTCAATATAATGTACAAAATAACAGTTATTCTGGTATTATAAGGCAAGCGTCTTCAAAAAGGGCCGACTCCAATAATGCTAAAGTGAAGGGTGGCGCGAGCACAAAAATCAAAACAAAGTTGGGAGAGCGAAAATTTCAGTTGTGCGCTCATACACACTTGCAAACCCGCAAAGTACGCGAGAATGCATGAGCACATAACACTCTCACGACTGGCTCGGGCGCTGATCCACAAATGCAAACGTGAGAATGCATGAGCACACATACTTTCTCACGACTCTGTCCGGAGCTAATCCACACATGCAAAGACCACAAAGTACCCTGCAGTACCAGCCGTGAGCGATGACGAATGTCAACGACAATGTCATCTAGGCGTTGACGCCCGCTAAGCCGAACCCTTTATTTTCTCTCTGTTTCCTTCTTTTCCGCGCGATCGTAATAGATCGGCTCTGCCGATCGGTCGAACTACAAGAGAATTTGGTTTTCTTTCTCTTTTGCGCCTGCGTCGGCAAAGCATTCTTGCTTTGTTCGCCATGCATTTGCTATTACGTTACATTGTTACAATTGTGCGGAAAGAGTTGGACGCGAAAATGCAGTGATTTAGTGAAAAATATCTATATTATTTATTATTACCAGGTAAGTCAATGCACTAATACACTAAATAAACATAAATGTGATGTACGCGTGGTAAATTATGAAAATATCAATTGCATATAATGTTAAATTTGTGAAATTGTGAAAAAACTGAGTTCAATGTATCGCTGCATTCACATTGTATTTATTAAATAAATATAAAATAAATCAATTTTATTTATTCTTCTTTTATGCTCTTTAATTGATGTTCCCTTATGCTCCGACTAATATGTATAGTATGGATTAAAAGAAGAACAAAGAAATATAATGTGAATGCATAACCTGAGGTGGGCCCGAAATTTCAATTTTAAGCAGTTCAACAACAAAAACAGACAAGCAACCCTTATATGCGAGGCCTGACTTAAGCAGGTACATATTTTGGCATGTGATTTGTGATTTGTTTTTGTTGTAGGAGTAAATGCACAGTACACCGCTGATCTACAGTGAGCATTGCTTTTTGTTTAAACAACTCTTTTACAAATCGAACATATTTTTGGAATTTTGATCTTTACTTTCTTATGTAATTGCAACCAAATTAATAGTATTTTATAGAATAATCATATTATTGATAGATCAACAAAATACGGAACACAATGGGGACGGGCGCATCCTGGAAGGGCATGGAAAGTAAGTCTTTACAAGTCAAAAAACTAAACAAAACCATAATAAATTAATTCATATTATTTCAGAGGCGATGCAATTGAAGTTACCGAAAGAACTTCAGAGATCCCCAAAACTGACATACATATGTACATAATTGCCGTTTTAAAAAAAAGCAAAAGAAAATAAATGAATATACTGCTTACTTATATACGCCTTACTTTTTCATTTAAAATCTTCACTTATTATATCGCTTATTTTTTCGAGAACATCATCCCTTGCTGTATGCCTTTTTTCGGCTAAAATCTTCACTTACTATGTGCCTTATTTTTTCGAGAAAATCTTCACTTATTATATGCCTTATTTTTTCAAGAAAATCATCGCTAATAGTAAGCCTTATTTTTCGGCTGGGGTGCTCACGCTGAAATCGGTGTGTGAGCACATTTGTAAGCGATGGCCCGTACTGCAGGGGTACGTAAGAATGCATGAGCACTCATACACTCACTCACTCACACTCACGACTGGCTCAGGCGCTGATGCCTGATTTTGGTGCGGACATTTTCAATGTATGAAGTGTCGTGTCTATATATTGTATGGTTAGTGGTTAGATATTGATTTTATTTATATATATGTAGGTAAATAAAACTAAGATATAAACAAGACCCTTCATGGGATATTTCGATATACAAATTATTTATTTATATTTTATATTTATTTATTATTTATATTATTTATTTATAAGTAATATGTAAACAAGACCCTTCGAAGGGTACTTCAATTTGTAGGCAATTCGAGATCAACGTTATCTTAGATCATAGCTTAAATCAAACTTTTTTGGTTTTTAAAGACCAGAAGGTCCTTATAATATCTATTTAGGAGCATCCGTTTTTCTTTTGCAAAAACATCGATGTTTGAGACTTAACATCGATGTCTGCAGCTCGACCCAAACATCGACTACCTCGATTTTCACATCGATGTTTCTCCAGATCTAGTTTTAACCAAAAGCACATTGAAGTTAATTCTGCAAATATGTCAAATCCTTACTTTAATGAATACGAAAATTTAGAGGCAAGTTTAATTTTTCTTTTATTTGTAAAAATAAATAAAAGAACCAATCAATCATACAATTTTTTTTTTAGGTCCATGAGCTAATGTTGAAAGATCGAGCCAGGCAGATAGCATACTGCAATGCCATTCTGGGCAACAAAGAACAATTTAAAGATAAAGTTGTATTAGATGTTGGTGCTGGCACTGGGATACTTTCAGCTTTCTGTGCAAAAGCAGGAGCCCGGTTGGTCTATGCCATAGAAGCATCCAACGTGGCTACAAAAGTTGCTTTGGATCTAATGGAAGATAATGGTTTAACAAGCATTGTTAAAGTTATTCACTCTAAAGTAGAAGATTTTGTCCTTCCTGTTTCATCTGAGAAAGTTGATATTATTGTTTCCGAGTGGATGGGCTTTTATTTACTACATGAAGGTATGCTCGGTTCAGTCCTTCTAGCTAGGGACAAATTTTTAAAAGAAGGTGGACTAATGTTTCCCACAGAGTGTACGATTTTTGTGGCTCCTTGCTCTGTACCATCTTTGTTTGATTATTGGCAAAATATTGATGGTATAAATATGGACAGTTTTGCTACAAAGCTGAGAATGCAAAAGGCGACTAGGCCAGAGATTACACAATTGGATCCCGAAAATTTGCTTCACGAGGGTGTCGTTCTTCATTGGATGAACTTACTCGATGTGGATATGTCCGAACTTAAAGAAGTTCGTTTCAAGGATGTCGTTGCAGCACAACGAGGGGGAAATCATCAAGGATTTTGCATATGGTTTGAGGTGCTATTTCCAGGCAATGAAGCCGTGATTCTTAGTACATCGCCGTTCGCTCCAAAAACGCATTGGAAGCAGTGTGTAGTCGTTCTACCAAAAGACTCTTGCGAAACCCTTGATGAAAAAGCACCAATAGCGTTTCAAATTTCTATGACGCGCAATGCAAGTGACATGCGGAAGTACAATTTGGAAGTCGAGCTTCTCGATCCGAATATCGAAGAACACCCTGTGCCGTGTTCCTGTCACATGACTAAATGTATACTAACTGAAGCACACTTAAAAACTATGAGTAGATCGTGATTTGATCATCGTTGTGCGAAACCAAATAAAGAGTAAACCAATTTATTTAACACTTTTAATACAAATACAATTTATATCTCAGTCAAACTTAACATCTATGAAATTTTTTTCTTCATTTTGCTCTTATCAATTTAGTTAAAGTTCGTATTCCAGAATTAACCCAACAGCCGTTGCAATCTGCATTGTAGCTCTTTAAGACGCTGCTGTAATAGATTTGTGTCTGGCTTCTGATAACATATATTCAAGCAGGCAGCCACTATGTCCTGAGCCTTGCCAATAATTCGTCTTCTGTGAGGACAGTATTTAGAAATTAAAAAAAAAACAATTTATATTTGCAAATTAAACATACTTTGAGCGGTACCAAATGGAATGTGCGTTGTCCGCAAGAAGAGATACCACACGAATGGCGGAATGGATTAAGTGCCACTCGTTGCCTTCATTGGCCCAGACACGTTCATTCATTGAAATCATTCTAAAAAAAATATATAATGGTAAAGCACGAAAATGTCGTCTCGCCCCCACTGCAAGGATTTTATAACATAACATACCTGGAGTAGTATTCCAGAAGTAGCTCCAGGTCTAGGTTCATGGTTAGGAGTTTTTCTGGGACAGTTCCTTCGGGCATACGTAACTGACAAGCTCTAATTTCCAGCTCCCTTATCAAAAAAGCGAGTGGGAAGCAAGCACCCGATTCACCATATTCACGCACCAATAACTCAATTTTGCTAAACAACCTGTTCGTTCGGTCCTGAGTAGATCCTGGGTCTTCTAATAAGCTACTGATTATGTTACTCCACACCGATTCTATAAGCAGGGGATCGTTGTGGTGGGAGCAATTGAGTATTGACAATTGGCACTCCCAAAGATAAAATGGTTCAGCAAAGTGCTGGTATAATTGTGTGATATCGTACAGCGCGTAATTTAATTCTTTTACGGCCGTCGTGGCGTCGGGCTTTTTTGTTGCCAACGCAGTCATATCAACAAGCACCGCTTTTTGAACTCGAGCTATTTCCAGCTGAAATTTAAAAATTAAAAAAAAAAATTCTAAATAAATTTACGCATGCACGTTCATACAAAGGATCGTTACCTTGTCTTCTAGTTCCTTCAAGAATATCCCATTGGTTACAGAGGAGCCAACATTCCCGTTGCGCATACACATAACTGCTCTCACCAAATACTCAATGCGTTGATCCAGTGATATGTTTTCACTGCGTGTGATTGCCAAATTATCCAAAATTTGTGCTGCCTGGGCATGGTATCCATTCTTTTCATAATACTTCCAAAGCAACTCAATTAAAATGACATTATCCGGATTACGTGTTACACTTCGGCGCAAAAACTCTCCTAAAGTTGGCTCGACCACATCCAAAAGTTCAGTAAGCATGTCATGAGCGAGCAACCATTCGTAAAGAGTCACATGGACTAAGGGGTCTTTTATATGGAGAATTTGTGCAGCAATTTTTGAAATTGATAGCTTTGATTTGCCGTCAGGATCACAGCTTTCCCCAGGGTCTACATTACATTGATCTTGAATAGATATATTTTTGCAGGTAGCCTGGTAAACGTGATCAAGCATAAGTTGCACCTCTTTATAATAGTTCATACTGCAATAAAAAGTTTATGTTGCTCATCCAGATCTCATAGATTCTCGAATTTACTCACCGAGTGACAAAACAGGAATACCCTTCACGGTCTTCAGATGGCTCGTCGTTGTTATAGAAGTGAACCCCAACTTCTTCTGGATCGCTCTTTGATGCACAGGTGGCTGTCAGCTCGACTACACCCTCGAAGAAGTCGACGGAAATAAAAAGTTGACAAATGCTATGCAGCGGCAAAGTGGGCGCCGCTTCCTTACACATTTGCAACGTCGTTCTCAACGTTTGCTTCTTCTCCATTGGTGAGGTGCAGTTTTTAGCACTCATTAGAAGCTCTGTGGCCTTATAAGTAACAGCATCCTCATGCCTATAGAGATTCGGGCATAGTTCACGTAAATTCTTTGATACTTCCGACACACTAGTTTTATCCTTCAGGTATAGATTGATCAGCGAAATTATTAAAAATGCGCACACCTCAGATCGTGTAAGCATCAAGTCGCGAAACGTGCAACACCTTAGCATCTTCTGGTGCTCTGGACTAAGCTGGAGACAAAGGTGTTGAAATGAATGCAAGTTAAGGATGCTCCACAGGGATATGACCTCACAGGCATGCTCTATTAAAAAGTGCTAATTAGTGGGCTGCATATTTTTTGCGATTTAATGTAACATAAAATTTACACTTACTGACAAATAGGTTCAAAGCTGAAAGCGACCGTTTTTCCTCAACCTGAGCCTGCTCCGTTACGTTCCTTTGATCGGAAATGGGCAAATGACTGTTGGACATCAATATTGTTGTGTACCCATTCGTTTTGTCCAATTGACTGCTAAACGGCATTCGGGTAGAGGCTACAGAATTAAATTGCTTACATTACTTCGTTGTCAAATGTGATTGACTAATTCCGATAAAAACATTTTTTGTATAAATTGACTGTGTAAATAGAACTCCACGGAAAATTTAAATACAACGATATACTGCAATTTCATCTTTTCCTGCAGGGTGTAATAATTTTCCTATTGCCATTTACTACGATCGTCAATCAAGACAGGCAGACAGACATTGCTATATCGACTGATGAACTACATGTATATGGGCTTTTCTCTCAAGAGATCCACCGAGGCTAAAAAATTAAAATTCAATAGAAACGCATTTGAGTATAGTTTTCTCGGGATGTTATTTTTAAAAGATATTGAAAATCCGGCAATTTAATTAATTGACATATAATTTCATTAACTTTGATCTGAAAACCTATTAAAATTAGCAAAAGTTCAAATTTTTTGGTATTTTTTTTGTCATGTTTTCCATTATTATTTTCGCCTATAAGAAAGATAATTCTTGATAAAAGTTTTTCCTCAAAGAGTCCCTTACATATTGAACTTTGAATTGGTCGCCGAGAAAACCACTTCTATATTTGTCCCGTACGAATACCATGGTTTTTTGCAAATATCTCGAAAACGAACAGTAGCCCAAAATCGCCCTTAGCACCAGCTATAGGGCTAGTCAAGTGGCGAATCATACCGGTAAAACAATTTTGAAAATCATTTTTTTTTTGACATTTTTACAACTTGAAATGCGTACGAACGTCCCGTGCGACATTAGAGAAATGCCCATATACTTTATGGGATCGGAAACGCTTAGTTCTGGATTTTACACACATTCACTTTCACCTCAAATTTAGTATACTCCTACTCATTGAGTAACGCGTATAAAAATATGTATGTATGTGAGCTACTTACAAGAAATATCATGCACAGAATGCACTTCCAGAAAACTACGCAATGAACGTAGGTCGGACAATAGGGAAGAACAATCGCTTGGACCTAATTTGGTACAGAAGTTTTCATCGACACAATTCAATTTCCAAATAGATCGCAACATCCGCGAGACATGTAGGTATAGTCCGTCATGTTTTGACGAAAAAACTATTTCTGCATTTTCGTGACCAATTGCCTGGGATGACTGTAAAATTCCAGCTGAAATTTGTTATTAAATTATTATTAGTTATCACCTTTACCTTTTTGTAAAGTGTACGTACATTGACTAGTAGGCTGGCTGTATTGAAATGCGGCATAGTGCGTAGAAGAGAGAGCTGATTTATTTGGCATTGGTGTCGACATGTACATGGGCAGCCGCTCTGTCCCCGCATTTGGAGCAAATGTTTGATTGGGGAGGTTACGATTATTAGCATTAAAAAACTTTTGATTTTGAAAGCAGGGTTCCCCGCCGTACAGCATAAAAGCCTGGGTGGCCCACAACGCTATATCGCCGCCACGATATTTTTCAGAAGTAGCTAGCAATAAACACGTAGCACAGGCTTCGCGCTTATTTTGTGATTGGAAAAACATTTTTACTTCCTCATGATGCGGTCCATTGCAAGCCAGCAAGATCTGCAGCAGTATGTCTGGCGATTTAAGCAGCTCTATAATATGAGTTCCTTGGTTTGTTAGCAAAGCGACTCGGCGCGGGTTGCGTGCCTTGTATAAAGGGGAATTAGGAAGAGGCATAGAGGTATCGTGTACCTCAGCTAAGCCCCAAACAATGCCATCCAAGCTTTCCAATGCTGTTGATTCCACGAGATACGTGTGATTAACTGACGGAACAGAGCTAAGTGACCACAATAGGTCCTGATCTTGCTGTTGGGTCGTAATCATTAACATTGTTTCCTCCGAGTAGTATGCTGCATGTACCTCCCTAGGTTTATTGGTGGTTGCGTTTGGTGTGTATCCCGGGGGAAGTCGAACATGCAGCAAGTAAAGTCCTTTCGGCACTTCCATTCCCGCTGATGAAGGTGTCTGACCACTGCCGAAATAATCGGTTTGCGGACAGGGTGTTGCTGCGTTAAATGACTGTTGCATATTTAGCGATGTGGTGGAGAAATAAAGACGCACGCCGCACTGCGTAACAGCGACAAGGTGTAGCTTGTTTGATTCATCTTCGATAAGGGGACATATGGCTTTAACAGCTTTGAAAATAGATGGGTCAACAGTCCTAAAAACAATATGGTTCAGTTATTTGTACAGAAATCCAATTTAATCGAGCATACGTTATCAAGTTGACTGCTTTGTTAGTAATGTCACTTTGGGTGATCTTAGACAGTCTTCGCACATTTGCATAATTAGATCCGATATCCCAAGCCTCAATAGATCCATGTTCCGTTAAAATATATAGCAGTCTGCGACTATTGTCGATGGAAATTCGTTGGATAGGATCAACTTCCTACAAAGTAATAAGAAATTAGTCAATCAAGCATTCCAATTTTTATGAGCTTTATGTTCGTACCGAAAATACTTTCAGAAAACTAGGGACCATGTATGAGACCAGATTTTGGGAGAGGTTTATCTTCTTGCAACGTTTTCCAAACCAGCTAGATTCAGCCTGATAGAACACCTCATATAAGCAACCATCACGACCGCCTAAAAATATGCGTCCGTCGTCTGTTCCTTTTATGACACTGATTGATACATTGTCAGTACCAATAACAAATATTGGTCTGTTCATTAGTTGCATTTCATTGTACGAATTCTCTCCAAATGTGACACCCAAGACAATTACCTCTATAGGTGTCGTCAGAACTAAAAGATACATAACATCTTTCACAAAGACGTCAGGCTTCGGTTTTACCAATCCAACGCTCACAATCAAATGGCTTAAACCATCATAGTATGCAACATCGCGTGTTTGATTATATGTCCATATGTAAATCTCAGAATCAATGGTGAGCCAGGCGCGACCAATTTCAGGAAACAAACCCATGTTGCAATGACATTTTACATCTGCATGTAATATTTGTGAATTTGTACCAGTTATCAATGTGAAAAGTGCCGCACTATACATACGCTTGAAGTGTTCCAGAATTTCATTTGGTATTGCAGATTTTGTGACAGTTCGCAGTTGTTTTAGGTTATGTGCATCATTTGATTTTATGTACACAAGGCTCTGGTAGTCGTAGTCATTTAGTCCACTCATCGTGGCTCTGCCATGCTGGCTTACACCTGTTAACTAAAAACGAAGCTTTACAAAATTTTGACAGCGATATAACATCTTGGAACTCACTTCCAAAAGACCAGGCTTTTGTTTGTCCAGATTATCGTGCCACTCCAGCATATTACCAGCTGTTGATAAAAATTCGAACTGCGCGGGCGTAGAAGTCATTTTTTAAATATGTTTGTATAAAGCACAAAGTATACTGCTAAGCGCGTAGCAACACAAATATATTAAAAAGACGTTTAAAAAATCAAATGTGAGTAAAGCCGGCTATAATACAACGCTGCCAGTAGACACAGATCCCGCCTTTTTTTAGCGATGATAGTTTGGTAGTTTATAAATACATACATCGAAAGTAATATAATCGTTTGTATCCACTTCCCAAAATGTCTGCCTCATTCCTCAGAGCCATTCGATAAGATGATATGGATATGCTTTAAATTGTCACTGGGCTTATAAAGTTGTGTTAATGCGTAATAAATTTTCTATATAAGAAACTAAATCTAAAAATAATAGAAGGCAAATTCCGTAGTAATTTTTTCCAGAATCAGACTGATGAAATATTTAGATGTACATAAGATAACGCTATGGTTTTTTATAAAGTACACAATATGTTTACATATATATCTGCTGCCTTTGTATTTTAATATATATGTATATATACATAAAGATAATTTTATTTATTTTATTTTCCCAATATATAGACCAAGAAACTGACTGATAGATCAGAGCACAGTGGGACAGATACTCGAAAAACTGTGAATATCATCTCCAGCCAGCTATCAACTATTCCTTTTTCTTTCGAAAGATTCGCAGTGGGCAAAAAGCTGAAGCCAAATAAAGTTATAATTTTTAAATAATATATATATACTTTACAAATGTGGTTTGTTGATATATAAAACTGTTTTTATATTGAAGTCAATAATCTACAACAATTATTTCAGTTAATATTTCGAATAATGCAAATAATTATTCTTAATCATTTTGAGGTAGAAAAATATCTTAAAAATGGTGTATTGTAAAAAGTTCCCGTTTGTTCCGGTGTAATAGCCTATTTAAACTACCGCATCATTGTCAAAGGTGCGGAAAAATTATGCGAGGCGTTTACACTTAGGCCGCATCATTTCCGCATAATTTTGTCAGCTATTGTTGGCTCCACAGAACAAAAATTACGTGCTGCTGACTTTAATTTTCAAGTGTCACTATTAAAGTTGGAATCAGCGCGTCCCAAAAGACCTTGCAAATCCTTGTGCCCAATACCGAATATCAAATGTTTCACTCCACGAAAATCTGAGTGAAAGACTGAGCAATTTAAGATTGCAAGATTAAACCAAGGCATAGTATGCCTTGGATTAAACTACGATTTTGCAGTTAGTTCCACCATCCATTTTGGATGTTCCCAAACCGCACATTTCAATGCGATATTTAGCCGATGGTTTTTATTTACAACTCTGAAAAATTCACATTCAGAACGGAAAAATAGAATACACTGGGAAAATATCAACAATGACTGACAAGAATAACTGATATTCTACAGCAAATTGCGGAGGTTTTTCAATCGCAAAATCTAAATTTTCAGTTAGAGATGCTATAATTTAAATGTTTGCTATAAATTTAAATGTAGTTTTAAACATTTTTTTTATTTTTTTAAACAATGTTTAGCAATGGAAGATCCGATTATTTATGATGTCTGAATGAGTAAAGTCAGCAGAATTGTTGAAGACTAAGACAGATAAAACATAATTTTGTACATACAATTTTTCTTGGATTGCAATTTAGTTAGAACTATCCATACCGTTCTTGACATACCTTATTTAATTTTGGCAAAATGCAGTGCACACATTTTTAGTTTGTTGTCAGCTGTGTTTTCCGTGGATGGTAGAAGGTGACCTGCGGGAATCGAGGTTTCACATCTGTCAACAAATTTCACTGCTCCCCGTAAATGTGTTGTGTTAGAAAGACTAAAGAAATAAAAAATAACAAACAAAAATATTTGATTATAGCCGTACAACATTATATTTTGAAGCTGGACTAGCTGGAAAAATAGAGACAGTCTTATGTAAAAAGCGTTGCGGCAGAGTTTATCGATTACTATACTATTTTTCTCTCTGGCTGGCTGTATGTGCTTGAAAACATAACATTGGCACAAATAGGGCTTCAGTTATTCGACAGAGAGCCGAAAGATTTGCTTAGAAATGATTACGAACACTAATTTTGAGTTTTGTCTATCATGCAAGATATCTCTTCGCAGCAAATGTCATGCTGGTAAAATTATACATATATTGACATCCACAAATTCTGAGCGACGGACACCGAATGCTATTTGGAGAGATCAAACAGAACGCAGAATCTCTATAGATGTCAGAAAATGAACGAACTCAACTTCTCCATACAATTGGGGATCAAAACTGTTCGTACAGACTGTTCGTAAAACTTCGTAAAAACATAAATGACTATTATAAGCATAGTGATCTCATCAATAAAAAACCGCAAGAGAAAAATGTACACACAAAATTATTGGTAGCCGAAAGCAAAATATGGTAGCAGTACAAAAAATTAATTAAAAATTGAAATAAGTAGGTTCCTGGAAGAAAAAAATGGAACTACAGAGAACACCTACACTTTGATGTTTTGTTTATTAAATCTGATATTATAATCAATAACACATCTATTGAATTGAACTAGTTCAAAAATAATCATTTGTCAGGCGACTGTAACAATCTGGCAACACCGTTGATTGGAAACGTCAAAATTCCTTTCCTTTTTCAGCCTTTTTCCGGTCGGTTTACGGAGCGTAAGTTGTAGAATTTTTGTTTAGAAAGAAATGTTCAAACATCAAAATAGTTGTTTTTGATTAATTTCTACTGAATATGTTACATGACAGTACAGATACCAGGCTTTTGGTATTTTTGTAAATTTATTCTTTTTTGCGTATCATACCAATATTTGACTGAGATTGTGTGAAAGAATGAAGGAGAATTATAAACACAAACGTGTACATGCGATTGCTTGACGAAAATTTTGTTAGCTTTCAGCTGAATGTTGCATATGTATATATGTATCATTGTGACGGAAACTTCTGTATTCAAATTTACATATATATGAATAGTCTTTTATACTAATGAATATTTATCGTTTTAGTGCCATCAAAATGCGGACGATTAACTCGAACCAGTGCGTGAAAATCCCAAAGGACATTAAGGCCTCGGTGAAGGCTAGAGTGGTAACTATTTCTGGTACACGCGGCACTCTAAAACGTAGCTTCAAGCATTTGGCCTTGGACATGTACATGGCTGATAAACGTACGTTGAAAGTAGAGAAGTGGTTTGGAACAAAGAAGGAGCTTGCGGCAGTGCGTACCGTCTGCAGTCATATTGAGAATATGATTAAGGGTAAGGAAACGCTAAAACAACATTTCTCGATGTTGATGCTGATTTTAATGTAATTACAGGAGTAACGTTTGGCTTTCAATACAAGATGCGAGCTGTTTATGCCCATTTCCCTATTAACTGTGTCACTTCTGAAAACAACACAGTTATTGAAATTAGGAACTTTTTGGGTGAAAAGTACATTCGTCGTGTAGAAATGGCACCTGGTGTGACTGTCGTAAACTCCACAGCCCAAAAAGACGAGCTTATTGTTGAAGGTAACGACATAGAGTCTGTATCTGGATCAGCAGCGCTCATTCAACAATCGACTACCGTCAAAAATAAGGATATTCGTAAATTCCTTGACGGCCTTTATGTCTCTGAGAAGACGACCGTAGTGAAGGTGGAATCTTAGACTATAGACATTATATATTGTGTTTCAACGTGAAATGTTAATAAACTAATGGCCGAAACGCACTGCGGATGAAAAAAATGTCGTATAAATGTTAAATTATTGGTATTAATTTAATCGCAATGTGTACGTGTGTACTTATATATTTTTGCACATTTAAAATTATATGCAGTATTCGTAATATATACGTACTGCTATATAAATTTAATATATTTGAAGTAATGTATTGTGTACACATGTACAATATAACATGTAGCCATATACGAACACAGTATACAAAACATCAGGGCTTGGGTAAATCGACCTGTGTGAAAACTGTCAATAGTGCTATAATTCAAACGACTTGCTACCTTTGTGCAGGGATGCCTGGGAAGGCTGTCGTTGGAAAATATCTTCTAAAAGGTTTGGTCGTAAAGTAGGAATACAAATTAAGCCAACAAATAATGGCAATGCGAAATTTTTACTGTTATATTAAGACGAGATAAATAGAATGTGAAGCAATCAACTTAAAAATCAGACGTTGATTATGCGTAATAGAGGGTAATGGTATAGCTATTTTTTGGTCATATACAAAATCATTATTTAAAGCCGCTGGTTGTAATCTCATTGACATGTGATTGTTGAATATTCCAAATAAAGGGCCGTGCCGAGATCCAAACAAAATGCTAGCAAACAGTATAAAAACGATAAAAAAATTTTTGAATGCAAAAGTGCGTTTTCTAGGGTCAGTTTGATTGCCTATTTACACTACAGTGAGTTAACTAATTTATCGATAGGTAACTCAATAACTCAGAACTGCTTGAGTTTCGGCTGCTGGCACATGCTTGTGTACATACATTTTGTTTTATTTAATTTTAATTAAATTAACGACCAAGAATTAATGATTTTCTATGCGGCAGAGCAAGATACGATAACGACGCTGCAGTGTATAGAGTTGGCGACGATGTCTGGAGCAACTGTGGAGTATTTGGATCAGTCTTCAGTCAGCTTTCACTGCGTTCGGTCGTGTTTTCGCTATGTTTTATCAATGCTCGGAATGCGATTTGGATGTGACGGCCGCTCAGCTTCGTGGCTTTGATGCCGTACGCTGTTCGTCGTTGTGCCGCCGTGCGTTTCATCTGTCGTGCATTGATTTGCATGCTGATGCGGTGAAAATGTTGGTTAATCTGCCTAACCTTATGTGGCAGTGCGACAATTGTGTGATTGCGAATGACTCGCACTCGAAAATTGACGAACTCAACGACAAGGTTTTGAAGCTTGAGAGCTTTTATCGGGAGCTCAAGTCGGAGTTTATGGCTGCCCTCCCTGTCACTTTAAATAAGAAGGTGAAGCCGGTTGTTGCAAGGAAGAAAGCCGACAATGTCATTTCTGTGGCTGAGTTGCAGTCTCCGCGGCTAGTGGCCGCCACATCGACTGCGGTTATTGACCCTGGACCAGCTGCTTCAGATGGCTTTGTCACTGTGCGGAGAAAAGTGAGAAAGAACCGCACAAAGAAGACGAAGCGCTTGCTAGGCATTGCGCCGAGCTGTGAGCAGCTAAATGTATTGCAGAGCAGAAAATACCTGCATATTGGTCGATTTTCTACTGCAACGGAGCCAGAGGCGGTGGTGAGATTTGTTGCCGATAAGCTCAAGGTGTCTGAGACGGAAATTTTTTGTGCGAAATTGGTCAAGCGGGATGCTGATCTATCTGCATTGAAGTTTGTCAATTTCAAACTTGGTGTACCTGAGCCGCTGTTCCCTGACGTCTTTGAGGAGAAATTCTGGCCAGTGTCGGTAAGGGTTTCCCGTTTTGTGCATAGGCAGAGGCCGGAAGCAGATATTACGGCAGTTAATCTGTTGACAGCTGTGCCAGTACGGACGTCCACCCCGACTACGGAAGCTCCAGATCCAGTTCCTTCCACTTCAAAAAACCCCCAGTGAGCGGCGCCCATGGTTTCTGGTTCGCCGCCTCCTTACGACATATTCTGCATTCAAATTCTCGCCTCTACGAAGTCAGCATTGGCTCGCTGCATCACGTCTGGCATTCCTCTGCGGAACAACAACACAGTGCCGCTTCTTCGCTCTGCGCTTTGTCCGATATTCGCACGGCTGCTGCTAGTATAGACGTCGACGCTCTTGCTTGCGCTCTATGTCATCGAAGTGCGCCTCTGACATCGTCGTTACTACAAAATTCGACAACGCATGTCTTCGTGTGCTTGGCTTGCGCCGTTGCTGCACTCGACACTTGGGGAGAGTCAGTAGCCCGTCGTTCGCTCGCAAATGGAGAACTCTCTTCGCCCACAGTACCCAGTATGGATCTCCCCGCCGCTGCCCCGCTTAATCGTCTGGTCGAGGAAGGTGTGCTGCGGTTTCGGACTACTGCGTTTGGGCATTTTTTACGCACGAGCCGCGCCCCTCTTGCCGCTTGTGATATGCCAAGCCCTTCTCAGGATTATGCTTCCGTGCCCTCGGGCCGTTCAGCACTGCTACCCTCCGTGATCATGCCTATGGCAGGGACCAAATCCTTCAGCATCTATTTTCAGAATGTAGCGGGCATGCGCACTAAGGCTCAGGCTGTATATCTGGCAACCGCTGTGTGTGATTTCGACGTCATCGTCGTGGTTGAAACCTGGCTCAACGACAGCTTCTTCGACAGCGAGTATTTTGACCCCAACCTTTTCCAAGTGTTTCGTAAGGACAGGGATTGTGCCAAGACGAATCGCTGCAGAGGGGGTGGGGTCATTGTGGCCGTTGGACGCACGATTCAATGTGATCCCATTTGTCTTTTGGATGGAGACACTATGTTGGATCAGATTGGTGTGTTGGTGGCCGGACAGTCGGAGGCTCTGGTAGTCAGCGCTTCTTACATTCCGCCTTGTAGTAGCTATGAGGTCTACAAGGCGCATATGCGAAATATTACCAGCATGCATGCCAATTTAAAAGACCGTCAGCATCTCTGCGTTGTTGGCGACTTCAATTTGGGGTCGTTGGTGTGGTCCGCCGATCCGCAGTCGTCTATGATCCCGAGCAACGTGCACTTGCAGCAGGAAATTCTGTGCTTGGATGATTGTTTTAGTGTGGGCTTATCCCAAGTCAATAATGTATTTAATAGGTTAAATAAGATTCTAGATTTAGTTTTCGTTGGACCTGATGTTGACTGCCGTGTAACGCGCTGTGAACAGCCGATTGTAGAATGCGATATGCATCATATGCCATTGCTACTAGCAGTTAAATTCATTTGTTACTCGCCTCGAGCGGAACTTGATTCTCTTTATTATTTTACTGATGTAAGCCTGAATGCTATACGTGGTGACATGTTAAATGTAAACTGGGCGTCTGTTCTATCGCATCCTAGTGTTGATACGTGCTATAGCGTTTTCATTGAAACTGTTCGTCATTTTGTTGGTATAAATGCTTCCAGAAGAGTGCGTGGCTCCTATAGGTTACCGTGGTATACGAAGGGGCTTGTTAGGTACAAAAATCTGCGCAATAAGTTTTTTAAGCGTTTTAATAGGACCCGGGACCCTGGTGATTAGGACAGGTATGTGCAGCATAAACGTGAGTTTTCGTTTCTCAACAAATTTTTATATAACCAATATATTGCCGACGTTGAGAGGGGGCTCAAACTGAATCCCAGGTCATTTTGGCACTTTATAAACTCTAAGAGGTCAACGAGTGGTCTTCCCTCAGCTATGTATCTTGGTCTCTGTAGCGCTAATACTGACAGTGGCATAGCAAACCTTTTTGCTTCTTTTTTTAGGTCTAATTTTGAGAAATGTGCGATGTGGCATGATTCGGATATCCTTGACTCCATCCCTTCGGTTGTCAATATTGGCACACTTGATATATTGGAGGGGGACATCTTGGAGGCTATTGCTGACTTCGACGGTTCTAATAAGCCCGACAGTGATGGTATTTATGCCTTCCTGCTTCGCAATTGTGGTGATGCTTTTTGTGCGCCGCTGAAAATTCTTTTCATGAATTCCTTGTTAGCGGGTCGGTTTATTGGTAAGTTGAAAGCTGCCACAGTCACTCCTGTTTTTAAGAAAGGCTCGAAGAATAATATCTCGGATTATAGACCAATTGCCAAACTCAGCAATATCTCAAAGCTTTTTGAGCGTATCATTGCCAAAAAGATTACTTTTCTCATGAGGTCATACATTAGCCCAAAGCAGCATGGTTTTATGCCGGGTAGATCAACAACTACGAACCTGATCGCATTCAGTAATTTCTGCACACGTGCCTTTGAAAAGTACTCTCAGGTCGATGTTGTGTACACTGACTTTGCTAAGGCCTTTGATAAAGTCTCCCACTGTGCTCTAGTAGCCAAGCTACATCGGTTGGGTATTCATTCGAGCTTGCTCAGTTGGTTCATATCGTATCTTGACCAGCGAGAGTATGTTGTATTGGTGAATGGAAAGCAGTCGGACCCATATTTGGCTACTTCCGGCCTTCCACAGGGCAGCGCTCTTGGTCCGCTGGTGTTCTCTATTTTTATCAATGACATATGTCTTAGCATTCGAGCCTCTGAGTATTTGCTTTACGCTGATGATCCCAAGATTTTTCGCTCTGTCAAATCATTAGGAGACAGTATCCTTCTTCAGCATGACCTGGATGAAGTTGCTCGTTGGTGCACACGTAATTTGCTCCCACTTAATATTAGAAAATGTTATTTCGTTTCGTATGGCAAGTGTACCTTTAAAGTCCTGACCTCGTACTCGATAGATGGCCTTCCGCTCTTAAAGCAGACGGAGATACTCGATCTAGGCATCTTGTTTGATTCCAAATTTTTGTTTGTGGAACATCTGAATTATATTTTGCCGAAAGCTTATGCCATGTTTGCCTTTGTTACGCGCAACTCATCCCAGTTCAACGATCCATACACGAGGTTAAGTCTATATTCTTTCCTCGTGCGCTCGCGCCATGAGTATGCTTCAGTGGTTTGGAACCCTACTGGGGTTGTTCAGATTTCGCTCGTCGAGAGACTGCAGAGGAAGTTTTTGAAGTTTGCACTCCAGCCCTTGCAGTTTGCAGTCCCATTGCCATCCTATGAGTGCAGATGTCGCCTTGTGCATCTCTCCTCTCTCGAGGATCGTAGGACCATTGCGGCTCAAATCTTTATTTATGACTTGGTAGTGGGGAATATTGATTGCCCTGACCTGCTTAATAGGATTGGCTTCAATACGCCTGCCAGGAGCCTTAGGGACCACGCACTCTTTGCTATTGATCTCCACCGGAGCAATTACGGAAGTAACGAACCTATATGTAGGGCTCTTCGCCAATATAATGCGCTGCCAGCTGGGATGCGGTTCGACTTCTGCCAGGGGAAAGTAGCCGTTAGACGATTACTGTCTGATTTTTTCATGTTTCATTGTTAATTGTTTTTTTGTTGATTTCTTTGTATTATTTAAGATAGATGTAAGCTAGTTTAGCCAGTTAAGGTTCTACCGTTGGCCAATAAATAAATAAATAAATTACCGAGAAACGCATTTGGACCCTTTTTACACTACCGCATCATTGTCGAAGGTGCGGAAAATGATGCGAAGGGTTTACACTTAGGCCGCATCATTTTGTCAGCTATTGTTGGCTCCACAGAACAAAAATTACGTGCTGCTGACTTTAATTTTCAAGTGTCACTATTAAAGTTGGAATCAGCGCGTCCCAAAAGACCTTGCAAGTCCTTGTGTTACTATTTTGTTGCTTGCAATACGGCTTATTTTAATTGAAATGTTCAGGAATGGTTTGGCCGCTCAACTTTCAATTGAATCACTAACCATACAGTATATAGATGTGACACTTAATACATTTTTTTGTCAGCGCCCGAGAGAGTCGTGAGAGTGTATGTGAGAATGCATGTGCACACATACACTAACAAGACAGTCTCTAGGAGCCAATACATGTTGCCTCGCTGGGGACACCAACATGTATGAACTGCCCCATCTATATACTGTATGGCTAGTGATACTACTTTCAAACTGACCCTAGCAAACGCATGTTGCATTTAATTTTGCTTTAGAGTTCTGGAAAGCCGACATTGGTAGTTATAAATCCATACCCAGACTCCTTGTTGTTTCACCTGTTACATTTGGCTTGGTTCCCTTTGGGCAACGCCGGCTAGATCTCGATTCCAGGGCTGGATAGTTCCCCTTACCAACCAAATGTAGACAAAGTTTTCGAGAATTACGACTTCTCGGGACATCTAAACAAACAAGGTACCAGCACTAAACGTCATATCAGCAAGAAAAAAAGAAGAAAATAAAACAACAAGGCAAACAAATAGACGGCTATCAAGTGGGTGAAGCATCGGTTTTTGCACTTCGCACGCCCACCCTGCCTGTGGTCAAACTCCAGACGTTCGTTTTGGCCGCCCTCTGCTGGAACGGCTTCGGCTGATCTTATCCATGGTCAACGGCACGCGCCCTCCCTCTTAATTAATTTAAGCCTTCATGTTTTTAATTTTAGACGTCTATATTTAAAAAGTAGCATCATTAAACTAAGAAAAGGAACACCAACACGTTTAACCAACAATAATAAATAAATTATCAGTTAAATAAGATAAGGCATATGTTCGCTTGGGCGATCACAGGGATACCCTTACCCCTGAGGTGGTGGTGGGATATGAGTGATGTGGGAGATGTGGGAGAGTGAACTTCGTTGATTCAAAGTGGGTCCTACCGAGATTAACCTTTCAAGAGCTCTTGTTAAGGGTCACCGGGGCACAAGAAACAGTTATTAATTTCTAGGAATTTTATATGAACTCACATATTCCAACATTCTTGTTGGGATTTAGTGACCACGCGTCACACACAAAGGGTTAAGCCCTTTGCACGCTAGGATGAGGGCGGCACGGCCCTATGTAACGCTGTGGCAATGCAGCGATATGGCTGCCTCACAGGTATGGCTGCCGCAAAGGCACCCCAAGATTGGCCTGTTGCCTGACTCACACACACATATGGAACGAACTCACTGGGATTCTCGCTTGACGTTCCGAGCACAAGTAGATCCTCTCCAGGAAATTCAAATCAGGGGCTCTCCAGTGGATTCAAAGCCGATCCTCCCAGGAAATGTGTACTCGGCGGAAACTTCCTCTGGCCTGGCCTCTCGGTGATCTTCCGGGCCAGGATATTGAGGAAAACAAACCGAGGTCTCACATACATCGCCTTTTCAATTAAACGGCCCCGAAGCTCGACACTTACTTTTGGAACTTTTGGCTCTTACCAAAAAAAAAATTGATGGGCACAATGTAACAAAAATCTAGAATCCACGTTTTCTGGTAAATTTCACTCCTATTAATCCCGTTGGGTCCCATTTGTTCCAGAAACGGATATCCCTGCTCCCCGTGAAGTCGACCACCGTATGGACCCACTCTGGGGACCCCATAAATGGCGTTTCGCCCCCCAGCCCTGGAATACCTATCGCTCCGGTGGGACTGGAACACACCTTACTGTTTACTTATATATGTTTTCAAGACGTAACTTTAAATATCTGCTACAATTTTTAAGGGAGACCAAAGATTACCCTTAAGGCCTGTATCCAGCACCTCGGAATTTTACTGAAAGGAATCTGCTCTTTATTTCGGTTGTGTGGAACTCATCTGATGTAGTGTGACTAAGAACCTAAAAAGTAATTTTTTCCACTTTCATGAATCAGCTGTGTTTTGTAAACAGCGCCAATTTTGAAAATTAAACTAAAAATTAAAAAATTGAAGAAAAGTAATTCTGAAGATGAAGTGATTGTGTTTGTAGCGGCACATATTGTTGTAAAAAGAAGTACAGCACAGTCGGAGGCGCCAAAATGTCAAAATTATCGAAATGCTTATTTTCCGTGATCCGCCAAAGACATGGTCTTGCCACAATTGCTTTTATTAAAGCAATCTTCTTCTCACTTTAACAATTTGCATATCTCTTTTTGGTTTTTCGCACAGATTTTGCCCCTACCTCTCACTTGTACTTCAATAATATTAGGCACATATATTTTCCTGGCACCCAAATCAGCTGTTCTCACAGTCCACATTCGTGTGGATATTGATACTATCGATAAGAATTCGTGGATTTTGTTTACGTTGCTGCAGACTGACTCCAGGAAAACTCAAACGAAAAATTACTGGGCCAGTTTTTTTTATATGAAGTTTGGCAGTAATTTTTAGTTTCTGCGGTGCTGGATACCCAGCTTTAATTGAGAAAATATGGATTGTTGTTTTATAGACATGTAAATCGCCAGTTTGCTAAATTAAAAACGTCTTCTTTTCACAATCCAGACCAAAACTTTGTGTTTTATGCTCATCAGCTTTTTTTAACGAATGGCCTGTAATAATCAAGGTGTCTAAAATTCCCACCGTTCGTCATTCACTGTAAATTAAGTCATAATCAGTTTCAGGAATTCCACACTTATAACCTATTCACACTGGGCTCCGTTTATAGCCTATTCACACTGAGCACCGTTTACCGTCTATTTTCTAGACGGTGCGTAAGGTTTTTCCGTTCCGAAAATGTCACAGTTAGTTCGATGGAAATGGAAATCACTGCGAATATGTAAGCAATGATAGCCAAAAAAACAAAAAAACAAAAAAAGAAACAATCTAAAATGGAAGGATCAGGAAGTTCTAGAGGTAAGTTTATACATATATATAATTTTAATTTAATTATTTTATTGTTAATATTTGAACACAATGTAGGAAATAAGAGAAGAGCAGGCGGCGGCTGGCTGCAGTGCACCCTGGAGATGGAAATCATGCTAACAGTGTACCACAAGAAGCAGCTTGAGATAGCTGTGCTGCCGAGTAAACGAATAGATGAATTTGTAAGCAACCAATCAAAATTCCAGAATGATCTCATGGCTTGTTTAAAACAAAGAAAAAATGAATAAATAAGTTTTTAAATTGTAATTAAGTGATTAAATTTTATTCCTTATTTATTGCGATTTACGCAATACTTTGCTATAGCGATCGTATCTGTTCTGCTGAACTATTGCTGGTATCGGGCAGTTTTCTCTGCTCTGCTGGTAAAAGCCCCCAACTATCGTTTATTGCGCCATTGTGCATATTCAACATATTGCGCAGTATGCAACAGCATATAATTATTCCGCTGTAATTCAACAACATGATTAGTTGTTGCAAGAAAATATTTTGCTGTTGAACCACAGTTAAAACTATTGCTAAAAATATAAAATATAAAAAAATATAAAAATATAAAAAAAAATATAAAAATATAAAATAATCAAAAAATCAAAACAGTTTTTGTTATTGTCATCAGCTGTTAGACGATAAACGGTAGACGGTGCCAGTGTGAATCGGAGTTTCATCGTCTGTCAAAAATCCCAACGTTCCCCCGTGACGGGCTCAGTGTGCAGAGGGTATTACTTTTTGATACTGGGTGAATAAGTTATACCAATGTATCGATATAATATAAAATATAATATGTAATTTCCACGTATGTACAAACAATAAATTAACTTTTTTTCTCTCTATGTAACGTCGTAATGTTTACAGCCAGCCTTGGATTTTATTGGACCATACCATTATTTTTAGACCGATGCATTATCAATAAATTTTCAAAATGCTATTTGACATCAGCACAAGTGAAATCTCTGATCAGCGGCTACAACGAATTGCTGAACAAGAGGTATGTGCGGTATTCAAATTAGATCTATTAAAATAAATTAATGCTTTCATTGCTTAGGGTAAAGTCAATAAAAAACTCGAATCATTGCTGGATAAACAATGTCACATTGAAGCCAAAATGAGTGGAATCGGAAGAGCGATGCTTTTACTGCACACAGTAGACTCAGATTCTTCAAAGTTAAACATGCAAATTGTAAATACTGCAGAATTGGCTGAATCTGTAAGTGCAAAGGTACGTCGGTTAGATTTAGCCCGCTGCCGTGCATCTGAATGTCAACAACGTGTTCACGATCTAATTGATCTACAACTATGTAGCCAGGGAGTAGTGAAATCCGTGAGCGAGGAAGATTTCGAAAAAGGTGCCGCCCATATTGCACGGTTTCTGGCTATGGATCAGCAATTATTGCATCGAACTGCGGATGATGTATCGATAACATCCGTAAGCGACGCGGTTCAAACACTTGAAGATGCGACGGCAAAAATTCGAGAGCTAATATCTAGACGGTTTGATGATGCTGTTAAAAGCAATGATTTGGCTTCGGTGGAAAGATTTTTCAAAATCTTTCCATTAGTTGGCTACCATCGAATTGGTATAGAAAAATTTTCCACTTACATTTGTCAGAAGTTATCGGTTAAAGCCCAAAAAGAACTAAGAAATGTCCAAGATATAGCCAAAGCAGAATGTCGTTTGCAATTAGCCTATGCCGATCGATTGACTTCGATTTTGGAGAATTTTGCACGCGTAGTAGAAGTTAATCAGCCCATCGTTGAAGCATTTTATGGACTAGCGTATGTATCAATTCGATTCAAAATCGTATCTTATACATATATGTATGTATATATTTTTTTCTTTATCAATAGATCCGCGCCTCTAATTGATATGATTGTCATTTTGCAAGATGAATGCGACGCAGAGACAAAAAATGTATTGCTAGAATTTAACAAGAATAGACAAATTGTGTATCGCAGCAAAAAAGTATATGAATGCACTCAAAGGTCAAGCAATGGAACTACCAGTAGTAACGGGATTCCTTCACTGGGTCATTATCGCAACCCCTCTGGTGGATCAGTAGACAAACTAAACATTAATGAAATTGATACAATTATAGCTGAAATAACGGTCATGCATTCGAGAGTGGAGTTGTACTTCCGTTTTATGCGTCGCCGAATGCAAGTGAGAGCCGCTTCAATTTAAATTCTAGCCTGTACTGAAAAACCTTTGTTTTAGATTCATTTAGATACATGTATCCCCGAAAAAGAAGACCAGATAAATATTATAAACCGATATGAAAGAATTGTAAAGAATTCGGATCTTCGCCGACAAATGCAAGAAATTTTGAGCACGTATTTGCTTTTCGAGAGGTAGACTAAACGATTTTCTCTTTGTATTTATACATATTTACATGTTTTTTTTTATGAATTTGTAGATATTTCATGGAGGAGAGCGTGCTTAAAGCCATCGGCCTTGACAAGTATGAAGTTGGACAGCAATGTTCATCTATAGTAGATGATGTTTTTTTCATACTTCGAAAATCCATTCGTCGCGCTTTGACAACGCAATCAATAAACGGAACATGTGCTGTTATTAATAACGTAGCTGCCTGTCTAGATGGCGATTTTATAGCTGCGCTCAAAACTCCTTTGAAAAGTGGTTACCCCTCTGGATATATCGACCTGGCTCAGGCGTATAACGCAATACAAACTACATTTCAGCAAGGGAAACTGCATTCGAGTGATGCTGATCGAAGCCGAACTAATTTTTTAGTCCAACTGAACAATGCAGACATGTCGACTGAATATATCGAAACTCTGTGCCAGACCATGGAACAGGAAATCGCTGGAACATTTCCGTGCACGACCCCTGTTGAGCGACAATTGCTTGACACCTGCTTGACAGAACTTAAGAGTGTTCGAGACGCTTTAAAGGCCACTGTGGATTTTGGAATGCAGCAACTTAGATCCAGCGCAATAAAGCCACGACTAAATCCTTGGATAAACAAATTTTTAAGCTATAGCCACAACCTTACAGAGGCAAGTTTGAAACCATTGCGTGCCAAATGGAAAAACATTTTTAATTTGATAAGTCATTTTAGGAAGAACTTGGAATTTATGAAGCTGAAGAAACTTTTGTCCAGTTTTTTATCGCTCATCTGGATGGACTCCTAAATTCTTTCAAAACGGCATTGAGCCCACGCAATTACGATGCGCTTGTTAGCATATTGGCAACTGAAGTCACAATTCAGTTGGAGCGGGCTATTAAAAAATGCAGTTTTAACCGGGTAATTTTTCGTATATTAGTTTTGTTAAATTCAGACCTCATTTTATGTAAATTATTCCCTCAATTGGAAGCTTGGTGGCCTCGTTCTCGATCAGGAGGTTCGTGCTTTGGGGGCATATTTGACAGGAGCGACATCATGGTCAGTGCGAGATAAGATGACGCGAATTTCTCAAATCGCCACTTTCTTAAATCTAGAAAAGGTTTCGGAGCTCTCTGAATTTTGGAGTCCTGACAATAATCAAGAAATGCCGTCATGGCATTTAACTTCAAACGAAGTCCGTGCTATTTTAACCCTGAGGTAAATTTTACAATTAAATAATATGCATTGAAAATAAACTAGTTTTATATTTTTTCAGAATCGATTTTCGTATAGAAGATATAAAACGTTTACAGTTCTAGACTCATACATAGTATTTTAAGGATTAGGTTAAGCAATGTTATGTGTGGAACTAAACCAATGATTAAAATCCAATCGCAATAAAAGTTGAGAAAGCGGTCCCAAACAAGATGTTGTTTTAATGTTCAGCAGCAATTTCATAAGGCTCGAAATTTGAACTCCAAACCTAAAAATATAAAAAAAATAATATTACTATGTGCATTGAAGAAAAACGAGACCAAAAAATCTGTAGATATCTACTCCGTATTTAATAAACGGAAGTTTTGTATAAAACCTTCACTGTCGACGGTATTCCATGCTATTATCGGTAATTTGAGTTAAAATCAAAGAAAAGTATATTCTCTTTTACGAATTAAAAACGTTGGTTCTTCTTTTCAAGAAAAGTGAATGCAATGCTGTACCGTATAATTTATATTGAAATCAGCGAAACTTTTCCAATCCTCTTTACTTAAAAAAAAAAAATCATAAGGGTCATTCCACGTACAAAAAAACAGATTAACCGACATGGTTGATTCGTCTGTAAATGCTAATATATAAACTTTATATGATTGAAAATGCTTCATTCTCAGAAATAAAAATAAAAGAAGCGTTTTAACCAAAAGAAATATACATTGATCTTCAGTATAATCGCTATAATCAAAGACTATACAATACCAAGAAGTTACATGAGGAACCAAAAAGCTGATCTAGGGCGAGGTTTTATGTTACGCCCCATAGACAGAGACGCGAGTTGAAATTTTCTTCAAGGCTTCGTTTCTGACCGTTTCAACAAGTGAGCCTGGGGCCAGTTTGAGGTAACCCAGAAATAAGCATGTAGTGTGTATGTGTGCTGAATCATGCCCAAGCAATGTAGTTGTTTTTGCAATCTCGCGACTCAGTAGAATCTGGCTTCAGACCTTGTAGACGAAAAATAGGTCCATGCTGCGTCTTTACATTTTTAGTAGGATTTTTGGACCCCAAGACGATCTGAGCATTTGCGGAGCCGAAGTAGGTAGGCATCGAGGGGCAGTCAAGAGACGAGGGATAAGAATAGGCGTACACCACGTGCGCCCGTTCCACGAACGAAAATTGAAATATCTTTGTATTGTATAGTCTTTGCTAAAATCATATCTCCAAGACCGGCGGACATGACTAGATTGACTTTTCCGTGTATTTTGATCCACGATATATCGTGCGTGAATAAATTCATTCTTAAATCGTACTCGTACTTCAATCCAACTTAAGCTATATATTAGGTTGGGGAAAAAGAAATCCATTTTTTTAATCATATTTTTTACTTAATTTTTAACGTTTTTTCATGGACTTGTTTCCATTTAATGGAAGAATGAAATTTTAAAATTATCATAAATTTTTAAATTCCATTCTCATAAATGTTTGTCTTTGCTGTTAAACAATTCGACCAATCTAGTGTCGCAGTCCTCAATTGAATTAAATTTTTTGTCGCGAATAAAAATTTTGTTAGGGTAACAAAAAAGGTAGGATATTTCTTATCCGAGCTGCCTGAGATTGTTGCGCGTCATTATTGATGGGATCAATGTGATGTGGTCTAGCGTTGTTCTGATGTAGCACAAAACCTTATTGGCCAATTTAGGTCTATTGCAATATAGATTTTTGAGAATCAAGGCTTTCCAAAAGGCCAAAGTGTAAATCAGTGCGACAAATAGTTTCGCGATAAAAGCATACCAAAGTTGCCACACAAAAAAAAAGTGCATTGCTTTTTCCACAGCCTAATATGTTCTACAAAAGTAGCCAATGCATGTTGGCAAGGGTCAGACCTTTCCTCTAGATTATCCAACTCCCTTAGAAATCCATCGGATGTGCTTGCCTTCGCGCAGATACCGCTAAATTTTTCACATACATAAAAGAGTTCGAGAATATTGCCATAAATGGGATTTTGGGACTGGAAAGTTGTTCGTCTGGAATTAATTTCTGAATCCTTTGAACCAGAAAGGAGAAAACACTGGGAAAGAACATTCGCTAAAAATACTGTATGCTTCCTTTGTATTTCTTCGAAATCGGCTTTGTTCCTTATGGCATTTATCAAAATACTGAACTGACCTAAAAGATATGTAATATAAACATCATGTGGAATTATATATTTTGTCAAACATTTTCTTTGCTAAACTCACTTTCGAGCACATCCACTTGAATGTAATACTGCATATTATTCAAAAAGAACATAAGTTGATTGAGGAGATTCATCAGTTTCATATTTTTGGGCCCACACATAGATTTTGATTCCAATATCTGTGTTGTCCATACTTGTTGCAGGTCGAATTGAAGTTTTCTTATTATTAATAAGAATCTAAATATCTGGTTATAGCGCTCAATTGCCTTCGGCGAAAACAAAAGATTCAATGGCCATTCATATATATATTTCAAATGAAGATTTTCCAAGATTTGAAATTCGCAGTTTTCGTCGGATTCCCCATTAATTTTCTGAACACTTAGTGAGAAATTTTCCAAATCATCCGTAATACCCATGACAGTTGCGGCAAGCTGCAATTAAGAGACATATTGTACTATAAATGTTTACATATGTATGTATTTTTGATGTTTTAACGAACCTCAAAAGATCTCGTGTAATTTTTTGAGCTGGAATCACTGTAAAAATCTGAAGCGCGGGTAAGTTGAGATAAAAACTCAAAGTAAAACTCTCCTCGACCTAACAAATAGAAATCCTTTATTAATCCCATTTGGCGTTCTAAATCAACCTCGTTTAGGGCTATCTCTGACAAACGCATGCTAACATATTTTTTTATTTCGTTTACAACGCTTTCGATATGAAAGACATCAATTTTGTCATCATTGTTCAGATCGGCTACCATTTCAAGGAATACAGATTCTTTGCCATTCCACAGCTCGTAAATATCATCACGCGAACTGTCAGAAAGAGTGCGAGCCCAGTGGTCGTTTTTACTGTTTCTTGAAAAGCTTCGTCCCATTTTAAATACAAGTACGGTTTGTCCTACGAATAAAACTTTCTCAGCCACGATACTAGACACAAATCCTGGCAGCTGACTCATATTGATTTCATATTGCCATATATAGTCCTCAAAGTTAACACCTGAATTCTAAAAATTAATACATTCATTTTGAACTAAACTAATTTGTTAAACTTTATTAGAAGCTTACCTGTCGTGTATTATTAGGTGATGATTTGGAGCAAGAAGTATTCGGGGACGAATCATCGAGTGAAGAGAATTTAATAAAAAATTCTAAATGGATATCGTCGATCACTCCAAAAATTAGCCAGTGAGCCAGACTTGAGAAAAATGCAAATTTAACTGGCTTCATGACTCTATAAAACATTAGCATAGATATATTAAATAATCTTTATCTATTTTAAATTACTTGCATATTCGTAATTCTTTCCAGTTGAAAATCTCCATGCTCGGAATGCTGATGCAGGTTATGTAGCATTATACATCCATGTAGTTTTTGCATCCTTATTTCACAAATAAGTTTTCGCAAAAAAAGGAATATTGGGAGTTTTTCTTGCAAAGCATTATGAACAAATGCAAGCGAATTAGGCTTATTCTTTGAGCAAAATTTTTCAAGCTGTATGATTTTATCATAATATTCATCAAGCGCTGCCTTGATACCTTTCGCAAAATTTATGAAGTAAAAACCATGTGGGAGTTCTACGATTAAATTATACATCATTACAAGATATAATATTTTACAAGAATATTTTGGGCTTACCTTCAACATTATGAATTTCATTCATTATTAATTTTGTATATCTTTCATCTTCATTTAATCCCAATAAAAGTGTGAACTGAACAACTTCTTGAAGATCATTAATAATGTCTAAAATTTCTATGAATAGTTGTCTTTCGCAAGGATGGATAAAGTGGTCAATAGCATTGTTGTCCTACAATATAATAAATTCATGCTGTCTACATTAATGTAATCGTACATATCTAAGTATTTAAGTACTTAGTGCCATATAACATAATATACATATTTTAGATTAGAATTCTTACCATAAAACTTTGTATGCCCACACCTTTCTTAGTTAAGCAAGATAACAATAAGTCGTGTATCATTTCTGTGCTTTCTTAATTACCATCAGCTTGTTTATTTTGTTCAGCGTAATCGCATCAGCAGTGTGACCGCGCCGATGACGATAAAAAATACGATCTGGCCCAAAAATAAATACTTTTAAATACCATTTATGTTTCAAAAAATTCAATTTAAATATCAGTAACTAAAGTCAATTATTTTTAAGTGTTTTTTCTATTTAAGCTGGGCATCCAGCACCGCGGAAACTAAAAATTACTGCCAAACTATATATAAAAAAAATTGGGCCAGAATTTTGTATTTTTGTAGAAAGAATACTTCATTGCAATAGCCACGATATGGTTCATTTTGGGAGGAAGATGTTGTGGAGAACTCCGATGCCTTTTTTAAGGAAAATTTCTGCATGGAAAGGAGTACTGTCAACATTTTTATTGGACTGTTGCCCAATCTCAACTCTCGACTGACAATCTCTCTGGAGAAGAGAATAGCCATAGCATAGCCCTTTATTGCCTAGGATCGTCTGCGGAATATTGTACGGTAGGGAGTTTATTTGGTGTGTCAAGGGCCATTGTCTGCCGAATTTTACTGGAGTTTTGTAGCGAGGTAGTTGCTCAACTCGCTGACAATTATCTGCCAGAACACTTTCTTACCCTGAGAAGATCACGGAAACAGTGAAAAGATTCAAAGATTTGCAGCATAAAATTTGAAATCAACCATATTGTTGAAATGCTTGATTTTATAAAAAAATTAGTTTATACAATTTGCTCTAAGAATTACATGTATTTTTGCTCCTTTTTACTAAGCTTAAAATTTTACGCCGCAATATATAAATTTTTATCTGGTGTTTCTTTGTTGTTATTAGTGGTGATAGTTCCGCTGATTAATCAGAAAAGTACGAAAATTGCTGTTATGCGCACAGAAAATCACAGAAATACCAAAACGAACCTGCGTCGGAAAACGACGCCACTTTTTGCCATCACTAGGGCCCTATGCTAAACCTATGTAAAAAGAACTGTGTTTCTGGGAAGACGCAAAGAATGAAGAAGCAGCCTCATTGTAAACGGTACCTCAAACAATAAATTCAATTTAAAGTTGAGCGGCCAAACCATTCCTGAACATTTCAATTAAAATAAGTTTGACTGCAAGCAACAAAATTTTAAGACAAAGACTTGCAAGGTCTTTTGGGACGCACTGATTCAAACTTTAAAAGTGCCACTTGAAAATTAAAGTCAGCAGCACGTATTTTTTCTTCGGTGGAGCCAACAATAGCTGACAAAATGATGCGGAAAAGATGCGACCTAGGTGTAAACGCCTCGCATCATTTTCCCGCACCTTCGACAATGATGCGGTAGTGCAAAAAGGCTATTATTTTTCCCTGGGTGTTATACATTACTAAATTTAATTATAACATTTGGGTTGCTCTCGTCAAATGTTTCCAAAACGCAAAGACCTGCGTCTGCCAATGTACACGCCTTTTCTGCTTCTTTGCTTTTTTCTGAGTGTAAAAGGAGTCTATTATAGCATTTTCCCACACAGCAAATTTACGGGGAACGGTGGTATTTTTTGACAGATGTGAAGCCTCGATTCTCACAGGCCATGGAAAACACGGGAGCAAGTCATAACTCCCGTGGGCGCTGTGACACCAAAAAAAAATGTCAGCGCCCTCATGTTACTTTTTTGTGGGCCTTATGACACTATAACACTATGAATAAATAAATGAATGAGTTTTATCTCTTGTAAAAATAACTTTAAGAAATAAGCCATGCATGATGTTTCTAGGCAGGTAATTAAAATTTGCGCTTAGCACACACGAAAAGTGCGTAAGAATGCATATGCACACATACACTTAAACTAGCTGAAACAAGAAAAAAGCAAGCAATCAAGCGTCGTTCAGCTCGCGACACATCATGTGCCGAACATGATTACATCAGAGCCGAATCGATCGCTTCCCACCCGGAGAACTGCGTTTTCCATACCTGCTTCTCTGCGGATACCGAAATGTATGAACTGGCACGTCTATATACTGTATGGCTTAACTTTTTAACAGCAAAATATTTAAAAAATGAGAAGGTATATTTCGGAATGTGTCCGACAGACAGGGAAAACCTTCAAAATTAAAAAGAAAGCTTGAGATTTGCAGCACAAGCGGCTATGCGTTTTGCAAAATATGCCAGTGCTCAGTCTTGAGCATGCTTGCATCAATATAGCAACATGTAGCCACCGAAAAATTAAAAATAAGTGTTTTACATTTGAGCCGGACCACAAAATACTGGCTCAAGTTGTTGAAGATATTGAGGAATAGTATATGTTCGGAGCAGCAGCTGTCAGTAGCTCTTAAGAGTTCCAATAATCTTAGTTATCTCTTAAGTTGTTGTACGCTCATCTGTTCTCACGCTTTCGGTGCATACGTCACACTCATGTTCGCCGTGCGTACTGCTTATATTGCAGTGCGTCGGTCAACGTGGGCACATTCGGTCAAATTCGTCGTCGAACGCAGCATCGCCAATCATTACCTAGCGGCCGTCAAAATTGTATAATCGCGCTACAGCGGGTTCTTGATTTGCTTATCTTGATTTGTACACTAAAAACCACAAAGCTTACGGCCACGGCCTTTAAAATTGAATATAAACATTGAAAATAAACACAAACCCTAAACCCCAACAACGGAGTATAATTTTTGTAAATGTGGAGTCAGAGTTGCCGAAAAAGCTCGGCAGCTTCCAACATTTTGGTGACCCCGACGTGATCTCCGTGAGCTTATAGTGTGAAAAGAGTGATCAAACATATAGTTAATCTTGTGTCGAAGGTTTAACTAAACATTTGTCGAGAAAGTAGCGAACCAAAAGTCGTTGTGGCCGACCGTGACAGTTCTAACAGCCCGCTATTCGTTTTCGCATTCTCTTTCACCGTCTGCTTCAGCCTGCCCAGCGCACTGTCGAGACCGGCTGCATAGAGTTTAAGCCGTTATATTTTTCGTCTCTTCTTTCGTCGGTTGCTTCAGCCAGCGCTCGCGAGCGGCTGCATTGACCTCTCTCTGAAATTTCGAACTCGAAATCAGAGTAAATTCTCGATCGTTCGCTTGTTCATAACTGTTGGTTTCGGTCGTCGCCTCGTCGCATTATCGGTCTGCGCTTTAACCTCTTTGTGCCGGTGCAGTGCAGACATATACATATACATTTTTTCGCCTTCGCTTTCGTATATCGTTGCATCCCTCTACTGGCATTCGTTGCCGTTGAGAACAATAAAGCACGCAACGTTAGATCTGCGCAGCCGGCGTGAAAAGGTTAGCGGCAAATAAAACATTAAAACACTACACAGTTAAAATGAGTGACGATAATATAAGTATCGGGTCCGCCTCGGGTGGCACACCGTCGACTGGCGCTCCGCCTGGTGAATTGTTGGCCAGTGCTACTAGCCGGATTGCCTTTTTGAAGCTCAAAACAACGGCTATTTTCAACAGACTGCAGGGACTCGTCACCCAATTGGATTTCGAAAAGCTGCGCCAAATGGATGAGTACGACCTGAAAGGAATGTTGGAATCACTGACGGAGCTGAAAGCTAACTTTATTGTGGCACACACCAGTTTGGAGGAAGTGGATTTTGAATCAATGTCCAGTGAAATACCTGTGCAATTCGATTCGTCTCTATTATCATTGAGGACGGCTCTTCAGCGGGAGTTGGGCAAGCGCTCTCAGCCAGCGCATTGTTCGACGTTTCGCATGAATCCAAACGAATCCCAATCCCTGATATATATGGCAAATCGATCGCGCCTGCCACAACTGCAGCTGCCCAAGTTCAGCGGAGAGTATACGGAGTGGACCAGTTTCTACTCTATGTTCACAGCGGTCATCGATAGTGAAGCGGAGCTTACTTCTATCGAGAAGCTACAGCACTTGCGGTCCTGTTTGAGCGGAGTGGCCCTGGACACCATCAGTTCGTTGGAGATGACCGAGGATAATTATCGCACAGCTTTAGACATTCTAAAATCCAGATTTGCTAACAAACGTCTCATTTTGCAGGCACACATCAGAGCGGTATTTGGGCTGACTCGTGGCGACTCATCAGTGGGCAAGTTGCGGGCGTTTGTGGATGCCGCCACCTCACATCTTCGGGCGTTGCAAGCGCTGGGATCAAAGGAGGAGATTGCAGACGCGATAATCGTCTATGCAATTGCGGGAACTTGGACAGAGTAACGCAAACAAAATGGGAAGAAGTCTCGTCGAGTCAAGGCCTTCCATCCTGGGAGAAATTGTCCACATTTCTGGATAACAGATGTCGCACTCTTGAGGGCATTCAACACGCCATGCAAGGGCAAGATGGTCAGGTTGGCAAGGCTGAGAAAACCGTGAGTACGAAGCAGAGAAAGGCTTTCGTGGCATCGAGCGCTCCCGCTCCGGTTTCTTGTGCGTTTTGTGATGGCTCGAGCCATACAATTGCAAGTTGCGAGCGCTTTAAGGGGCTATCGCCGGATGAGCGCCACAAAGAATCAAGGAGGCTAGGCTTGTGCGTGAATTGCCTACGAAGGGGCCATCACGTGAAGGATTGCCGATCAGGTCCCTGCCGTACCTGCCGATTGAAGCACCACTCCCTCTTGCATTTCGGTCGTTCATCAGAGACCGTTCAATTTGGTTCCCGAACGAAGCCTCGCAAGCACAACCAAGCCATACCGCCATGGTTGCGTTGTCACCCCCATTGCCGCAAGCCCTCATATCCCAAAGTCCGTCTGATGCTGTGTTATTAGCCACTGTCGTCGTTCTCGTCAAAAACAGCTCTGGAACTTTCGTCCCTTGTCGTGCACTTTTGACTCGATCTCAATTGCATTTCGTGACAAGTCGTCCCAATCAACTTAAACTTCGAAAAACTAATCGCACACCGCAGTCTCTGGCATAGGCGATGCTAGCTTCTCAACAGAAGGTATCTCGGTGGATCTCGTTCTGAAGTCTCGGATTTCAGAGTTCACCACTAGCATCACAGCCGTCGTTGCCCAGAAGATCACGGATCATCAACCTCGATCGTCGATTAGCACAGCTAATTGGCGTATACCTTCGCATATCCAGCTTGCTGACGCTTCGTTCTACCAGCCGCAGCGGATTGATCTGCTCATCGGAGCCGGACTCTTCTTCGAGCTGCTGTGTGTGGGACAAATTCAGCTGGCGCCTGGATTACCCTTGCTACAGAAGACCCATTTTGGATGGATTCTATCTGGTGGCGGGCATTCGGCCCCCAGTCACTCGTCGTTCATCGCAACCCAATCTTCGGATGACATCAATCACAGCACTCGGCTCGATGACTTGGTTCGTCAATTTTGGGAAGTGGAGCACATCTTTGAGCCGATCGCTAGGGCAACAAAGGAGGAGCTTCATTGCGAGGAGCATTTCGTTAGCACTCACACTCGTTTACCCTCTGGGGAATACTCAGTCCGCTTGCCTTTAAAGCGAAGTGTGGAGTCCTTGGGCGATTCCTATTTGCAGGCAAAGCGGCGTCTGGAAAACATGGAGCGCAAATTCGTCCGTAATCCAGCTCTCTACGCAAAATATTCGGCATTCATGAAGGAGTACCTGTCCCTCAATCATATGTCGCTGGTGCCAAACGAAGATAGGCACAAGTGCAAATATTTCTTGCCACATCACTGCGTCATCAAAGAGGACAGCTCCACCACAAAGCTGAGGGTCGTATTCGACGGCTCGGCAGCCACCACATCTGGTCTTTCGCTAAACGATCTGCTCATGTCAGGTCCCACCATTCAGGCCAAACTATTTCACACACTCATTCGTTTTCGTACATTTTCCATTGCTCTTACGGTGATATCGGTAAAATGTATAGGTGGTGCGTGTCTCAATGCCTGACACCATGCTCCAATGCATATTATGGCGGGACTCTCTTACGATGACATACAGGTCTTCAAGCTAACACAGTCACCTATGGGACTAAGCCGGCATCGTTTTTAGCTATTCGAGCTATGCACCAGCTGGCCATGGATGAGTCATCATCGTATCCATTGGGGTCGGAAACCATTCTACAGAACTTCTACGTGGATGATATGATATCTGGAGGGAATTCGGTCGAGGACGTACTGGATATTATGCGTCAAACCACGGATCTTCTTGCTCGAGGCAATTTTCAATTGCGGAAATGGTGCTCCAATCTCTAGATGTGCTTCGTACGTCCCAGAGGCGAAGGAAGCTTCTGAGCTGCGATGATGGCAGTGATGTAACAAAGGCGCTTGGGCTCATTTGGGAGCCCCATAAGGACTGCTTTCTGTTCACATTTGCTCCACAAATCGGTGTTGGCAAGCACACTAAGCGTTCGGTATTGTCGACCATTGCGCGCTGCTATGACCCTATGGGATTGATCGGACCTACTCTGACCAGAGCGAAAATCATCATGCAGCGCATGTGGAGAGACAAGCTGCATTGGGATGAGAGCCTTCCTCAGTCGTTGGACTCAGCTTGGACTGAGTTTTGCAAGGACTTCGCCACTGTGGGTCACGCCACATTTCCTCGCTATGTACTTCAACCCAAGGCAAGGTTTGAATTGCATGCCTTTTGTGATGCCAGCCTTCAGGCCTATGGGGCTTGCATCTACGCTCGATCGTTTACAGATACAGCCGCTGAGGTTCACTTGCTTTGTTCGAAGGCAAGGGTTGCCCCACTAAAAACCCTCACGGTTCCCAAGCTTGAGCTATGCGCAGCGTTCCTATTGGCAAACTTACTTCGCGAAATCAGGAAAATGGATACCTTTGATTGCCCAATTCATTGTTGGTCGGATTCAACTGTGGTCCTGTCTTGGTTGCGAGAGGAGCCATCCAAGTTCAACGTATTTGTCTCCAACAAAATCGCCGGAATTCAACAACTTACGAGGGGCATGGATTGGCGCTATGTGCCAACTGAGATGAACCCGGCTGACATTCTTTCGAAGGGAGCCGCGCCGCAGGATCTCTTGCATTCTAGGTTGTGGATGAATGGACCTACCTTCTTGCAAGGCGAACGAAGTTGCTGGCCTGAACGGTGCTCGCCAGAAATCAACCTTCCGGAAATTCGACACCGGGTATTGCTGTCATCTGAGCGTGCCGACATCTCGCTGTCGTTTAAGCACATCAACTCATTTGGAGTCATGCTGCGCATCTTCGGCTACGTTCAGAAGATTCATCAGTCGGACGAAGACACCGGACCTCTCGTCTGACGACCTTCGAAAAGGATCCCATTTGTTATGTCGCATCGTTAAACGGGCCCATCTGTATCCTGAGTACCGTACTCTGCAAAAAGGGAACTGCGTGCAGTCATCCAGCAGTATCGCATCGCTTTCGCCTTTCATAGATGACTTTGGTCTAATACGTGTTGGTGGTCGCCTGCGGCACTCAACTCTCAGCTTCGATGCACGCCACCCAATCATTCTGCCCAGGGATCATCCACTGACGTTCGCTATCATCACACACTTTCATCGGAAGCATCACCATGCGGGTCCGCAGTCGTTGCTTGGAGCAATTTGCTTACAGTTCTGGCCCATCGGCGGTCTGAAGACTGTGGCTCGTGCCTTGAGCAAATGCGTCATCTGCTGCAGATCCCGACCTCGTCTTGCTGAATACATTATGGCTGACCTACCGAAGGATCGAATACAGGATTCGCCTGTATTCAGTGTCACCGGAATTGACTATTGTGGTCCCTTCTACTACAAGCCAGATGGCCGCAATCGAACTCCCATGAAATGCTATATTAGCGTCTTCACCTGTTTTACCACAAAGGCAGTCTGGTTGGAATTGTAAAGGATCTTGCAGTAAAGGATCTATCAACTGCAGCTTTCTTGAGTGCCATCAAACGCTTCGTCGCGACTCGCGGCATTCCCCGATGATGGAGGGTCCCGAGCCAGACGTTACGGCTCTCAACTTCAATCGACTCGATCGTTGGCAACGAGTCACCTGTGGCCAGCAGATCTTTTGGAAGCGTTGGAGTGAGGAGTACTTGACTCTGCTCCAACAACGTGACAAATGGCGCACGCCACAACCTCCGATCCAGATCAACGACGTCGTCTGCATCAAGGACGAAAACTTGCCGCCACTGAAGTGGCCGTTAGCACGAGTGATCGAGGTCATCACTGGAGCTGATGGTGCCGTGCGAGTTGCCATCCTGCGGACACCATCTGGAACCACTCGTCGAGCTATCAACAAGCTGTGCGTCCTTCCCGTTAAGGATTCTGTTAAAAGCCCTGGTCTTTCAACGGGTGGGAGTATGTTCGGAGCAGCAGCTGTCAGTAGCTCTTAAGAGTTCCAATAATCTTAGTTATCTCTTAAGTTGTTGTACGCTCATCTGTTCTCACGCTTTCGGTGCATACGCACACTCATGTTCGCCGTGCGTACTGCTTATATTGCAGTGCGTCGGTGAACGTGGGCACATTCGGTCAAATTCGTCGTCGAACGCAGCATCGCCCATCATTACCTAGCGGCCGTCAAAATTGTATAATCGCGCTACAGCGGGTTCTTGATTTGCTTATCTTGATTTGTACACTAGAAACCACAAAGCTTACGGCCACGGCCTTTAAAATTGAATATAAACATTGAAAATAAACACAAACCCTAAACCCCAATAACGGAGTATAATTTTTGTAAATGTGGAGTCAGAGTTGCCGAAAAAGCTCGGCAGCTTCCAACAGTATAAATAGAATGTAATGATCTGCAGCTTTTAAGTTAAATTAAAACTATTAAAAACAATTTATGGAAAGAATGATTATAATTTTTTAATCAACAAGAGACTATGGGAAAAAAAGATGTATTAATTATTTTATTTTTTTTTACATTTGTAAGTTTGTTAAATAATTAAATTAAGGGAAAAATATGTTGAAAAATATTAATTAAATAATTTTTTTGATTTAAGTGCCTGTCTCCAGCACTGCGGAAAATTACTGAAAAGAATCAGCTATATATATCGTTTGTGTGGAACGTTACTAAAATAGTGTCACCAAGAACCTAAAACGTGCTTGGTCACTCTCATGATTCAGCTGTGTAAGCAGCGCCAATTTTTAAAATTCGATAGAAATTAAAAACAGGAACAAAATTAACTCCGACGATGAAGTGATTGTATTGGTGACGGCATATATTGTTGCCAAAACATGAAAAAGTAGTACATTGTAGAAGTAGGCGCCAAAATGTCAATATTATCACAATGATTATTTTCCGTGATCTCCCTTATACTCTTTTTACATTAGGTCGCATCATTGAATATTTCCGTAAAATGGAACATGCGACAATGCCCTATGGATAGAAGAAGACAATCATGCGGCCGCATGTTTATCCATTTTTTTTTTTGCTTTTACCACCTTAGTGATGGAAATTTGGTTGGTCACAGCAGTAATGCCGTAGAGACCAGTACCTCTTGTGTATTCTTTATTGTCTTTAAATTTCAAAAAGGTATTTTATGTTGAATTCAGTAGAGGTAAAATATTTGTGCAGTCTATGAGATAGCTAAATCGGAAACAATGAAAGCGATTTTACGCGACTCTATGGCGCGCCATTGTAACGGTAAATGGTTTGTTATGTTAGTTACTCCTCGACTTCAGAATCCTGTGGGAGACATAAATATTTAATAAGATGTGTCATATAATAATAGAGATTGTTTAAAAAAAATCGCGCGATGTTACCTAAATTCATGATAAATCGTGGTCTATCCATGAAAACATTTCGTGAATTTTTGAGAGGTTGTCCAAGAACTTAACATTTACCTTTTTTTTTAAAATAAATTCTTTTTTTTTTATCTTTTTGTTTGGTCTTTTAATTTTTTTAAAGCCTAAAAGACTTTCACGATTGTAGCTCTGCTGGTTGTTTCAATCTCATATCAAGAGAAGCTATGTTATTTGGGTTTCGTAACTAAATGACAAGTGATTTAAAAGCTCAGACCTGCCCCTTTATGTAGATTGCAAGTTCTCTAAAATAAAGAGGTTCTCTTCGACAGAGTAAGTCCTTCAAATTAAACTAGTCGACACGACTTTTCCGCTGTCTCCAGGAATGACTTTATCTGATAGATTTGGATATTTAAAGAATGTTTTTTTTTTGTAGTGGAATAGTTTTTTTTTAAAGAATTTTTAATAAATCTGGTATTTTGTGTCATAGGTAGTGCTTCTATTTTTCACATAACTTAGGTTTCCTACAACTTGTTGTATTGAACTTTGCAGTTAAAAAAAGCTGACAAATGCAGCTATACATCCGACTCAGACACTTTGTAGCTGCAACTTAACGTCTGGAAGATATTAAGCTTCCAAATTGAAATTTCATAATTTTTTTCGGTATTTTTTCGCTAAATTTTGACTTTGAAAGCTCGGGAAAAGTCGAAAAAAAAATATTTGAGTGCCTTGATTTTGGGTTTTAGATGGACACATTAATTAGGCGTCGTTTTAGGTATCGCTTATAAGAATATAACGAGGGCTCTACCTTATACCCGGTACTCAGTCAGTATATACATATGCACATATACATATGAGCTTACGATTTATGCAATTTATTATATGTTCGCAAAAGGGACAAATTATATTTTTTGCAAAAAATAATATTAAAAAAAATGAAGTCTAATCATTTTTGGAATATTATAGATGTTTCCAATTTTGTTTGCATATGCTTTTACATCTTCTTCTACATTTCTACATGTACATATAACTACATATTTGAGACGTACAAGTGTTGTCGACAGAGAGAGAGGGAATGAGTCAGCGCTTGGCACGCGTTGCGTAGCCACTGACATTTAAATTGTTTCTTTTGGCCTTAATATTGTTCCGACCTGATCCATATTCTTCAATCTGGTAGATATGGTAATTTTCCATGATTCTGGCTTTTTGGTTTTCTCTTATCTTAAAAATTGTGGATTCCACAGATTTTCGTTCATTGTGGGTGCGGAAAGAGGCGTGGCAAAATTTTAAGACAAACTCGTCCGGGTTTGGTATCACAGGAGCTTGGATAGAAAGTTTGGTTGCTCTAGCTCTTATAGTCTCTGAGATCTAGGCGCTCATTTAAACGAATAAGCAAGGCAGACAGGGTCGCGTGTGAGAGAGAGCGAGAGGGAACGATGATTTTCGAAATGGTTTTCGTGGCTATCATAATGGTCCGATCTGATTGAACACTCTGATAGAAATGGCCATCCTATATGATTCTGCGTTTTTAGTTTTCTTGTATCTTCAAAATTGTGTACGCCACAGACTTTCGTCCTTTGTGCGGGGCGTAAGGGGGCGGGGCGGTATTTTGCAACACATACATCTATGAGCCTACGATTTATGAAATTTATTATATGTTCGCAAAAGGGACGAACAAATTTTGGGCAAAAAATAATATTTCAGAAAATGAAGTCAAATCATTTTTGGAGTATTATACATGTTTCCGATTTTGTTTGCATATGATTTTTACATTTGCTTCTAAATTTCTACATGACATGTATAACTACATATTTGAGACGTACAAGTGTTTAGGACAGAGAGAGAGGGAATGAGTCAGCGCTTGGCAGGCGTTGCGTAGCCACTGAAATTTAATTTGTTTCTTCTGGCCATAATATTGATCCGACCTGATCCATATTCGGCAATCTGGTAGATATGGTAATTTCCTATGATTCTAAGTTTTTGGTTTTCATTTATCTTAAAAATTGTGGATTCCACAGATTTTCGTTCATTGTGGGTGCGGAAAGAGGCGTGGCAAAATTTTAAGACAAACTCGTCCGGGTTTGGTATCACAGGAGCTTGGATAGAAAGTTTGGTTGCTCTAGCTCTTATAGTCTCTGAGAACTAGGCGCTCATTTATACGTATAAGCAAAGCAGATGGTGTCGCGTGTGAGAGAGTGCGAGAGGGAATGATGACTTTCGAAATGGTTTTCTTCATTGTAGCTATGTTAATGATGCGATCTGATCCAGATTCAACACTCTGATAGAAATGGTCTTTCTCTATGATCCTGCGTTTTTAGTTTTCTTGTATTTTCGAAAGACTTTCGTTTTTTTTGGGGCGAAAGGGGGCGGGGCGAAATTTTGAAATATACTTTGAGTAGTGTGATAACACAGGAGACTGAATACAAAACTTGGTTACTCTAGCTTTAATAGTCTATGAGATATAGGCGCAAATGAAGACGGACAGACGGACGGACGGACAGACGGACAGACAGACATGGCTATATCGACTCGGCTATTGATGCTGATCAAGAATATATATACTTTATGGGGTCGGAAAAGCTTCCTTCTGGGCGTTACACACAAATCTAATATACCCCTATACTCTTCGAGTACCGGGTATAAAAATTATGAAATTTCCATTTGGAAGCTTAATATCTTCCAGACGTTAAGTTGCTGCTACAAAGTGTATGAGTCGGACTAATAGCTGCATTTATCAGCTTTTTTTAAATGCAAAGTTCAATACAAGCGGATGTAGGACAAAAAATACCAAATTTTTTAAAAATTCTTTAAAAAAAATTAAATCTCCAAACCTATCCGAAATAGTCATTTTTGGCCACAGCGGAAAAAACAAGTTGAATTTTGTCGAGTAGTGTTATTGAAGTATTTAAATATCTTCAATTTTTTATACCCGGTACTCGAAGAGTATAGGGGTATATTAGATTTGTGCGAATAACGGTTGTGTGTAACGCACAGAAGGAAGCGTTTCCGACCCCATAAAGTATATATATTCTTGATCAGCATCAATAGCCGAGTCGATATAGCCATGTCTGTCTGTCCGTCCGTCCGTCCGTCTGTCCGTCTGTCCGTCTGTCCGTCCGTCTTCATTTGCGCCTATATCTCAGAGACTATTAAAGCTAGAGCAACCAAGTTTTGTATCCAGTCTCCTGTGTGATCACACTACTCCAAATGTAATTTAAAATTTCGCCCCGCCCCTTTCCGCCCACACAAAGGACGAAAGTCTGTGGCGTACACAATGTTGAAGATACGAGAAAACTAAAAACGCAGAGTCATAGAGAATGCCCATTTCTATCAGAGTGTTGAATCTGGATCAGATCGGATCATTATTATAGCTACAATGAAGGAAACCATTTCGAAAGTCATCATTCCCTCTCGCTCTCTCTCACACGCGACCCCATCCGCTTTGCCCATTCGTATTTTGTGTCGCCTAGTTCTCAGAGACTATCAGAGCGAGAGCAACCAAACTTTCTATCCAAGCTCCTGTGATACCAAACCTGAACAAGTGTATTTCAAAATTTTGCCAGGCCCCTTTCCGCCCCCACAAAAGACGAAAATCTGTGGAATCCACAATTTTTAAGATAAATGAAAACCAAAAACGCAGAATCATGAAAAATTACCATATCTAACAGATTACCGAATCTGGATCAGATCGGATCAATATTATGGCCAGAAGAAACAAATTAAATTTCAGTGGCTACGCAACGCCTGCCAAGCGCTGACTCATACCCCCTCCCTCTCTCTCCTAAACACATGTACGTCTCAAATATGTAGTTATACATGCCATGTAGAAATGTAGGCGCAGATATACAAAGCATATGTAAACAAAAATGGAAACATGTATACAAATTCCAAAAAATTCATTTTTTTAATTTAAATATTATTTTTGGTCCTTTTGAGAACATATAATAAATTTCATAAATCGTAGGCTCATAAATGTGTGTATGTATATTGACTGAGTACCGGGTATAAGGTAGAGCCGCGGCCTTTGCCGCGGCTCACAACGTTCCCTCTCGTTTCTAATTATACCCGGTACTCGAAGAGTAAGGGGTATATTAGATTTGTGGGGATAACGGTTGTGTGTAACGCCCAGAAGGAAGCGTTTCCGACCAAATAAAGTATATATATTCTTGATCAGCATCAATAGCCGAGTCGATATAGCCATGTTTGTCTGTCCGTCCGTCTGTCCGTCCGTCTGTCCGTCCGTCTTCATTTGCGCCTATATCTCATAGACTATTAAAGCTAGAGTAACCAAGTTTTGTATTCGGTCTCCTGTGTTATCACACTACTCAAAGTGTATTTCAAAATTTTGCCCCGCCCCTTTCCGCCCACACAAAGGATGAAAGTCTGTGGCACACACAATTTTGAAGATACAAGAAAACTAAATAAGCAGAGTCATAGAGAAAGACCATTTCTATCAGAGTGTTGAATCTGGATCAGATCGGATCATTATTATAGCTACAATGAAGAAAACCATTTCGAAAGTCATCATTCCCTCTCGCTCTCTCTCACACGCGACCCCATCCGCTTTGCCCATTCTTATTTTGTGACGCCTAGTTCTCAGAGACTATAAGAGCTAAAGCAACCAAACTTTCCATCCAAGCTCCTGTGATACCAAACCTGAACCAGTGTATTTCAAAATTTTGCCACGCCCCTTTCCGCCCCCACAAAAGACGAAAATCTGTGGAATCCACAATTTTTAAGATAAATGAAAACCAAAAACGTAGAATCATGGGAAATTACCATATCTACTAGATTGCCGAATATGGATCAGGTCGGATCAATATTATGGCCAGAAGAAACAAATTAAATTTCAGTGGCTACGCAACGCCTGCCAAGCGCTGACTCATGCCCCCTCCGTCTCTCTCTCTCTCTGTCCTAAACACGTGTACGTCTCAAATACATGTGTAGTTATACATGTCATGTAGAAATTTAGAAGCAGATGTAAAAATCATATGCAAACAAAATCGGAAACATGTAATATATTCCAAAAATGTACTTCATTTTTATACCCGGTACTCGAAGAGTAAAAGGGTATATTAGATTTGTGGGGATAACGGTTGTGTGTAACGCCCAGAAGGAAGCGTTTCCGACCAAATAAAGTATATATATTCTTGATCAGCATCAATAGCCGAGTCGATATAGCCATGTTTGTCTGTCCGTCCGTCTGTCCGTCTGTCCGTCTGTCTGTCCGTCCGTCCGTCTGTCCGTCCTCATTAGCGCCTATATCTCAGAGACTATTAAAGCTAGAGCAACCAAGTTTTGTGTCCAGTCTCCTCTGTGATCACACTACTCAAAGTATATTTCAAAATTTCGCCCCGCCCCCTTCCACCCCCGCAAAGAACGAAAGTCTGTGGCGTACACAATTTTGAAGATACGAGAAAACTAAAAACGCAGAATCATAGAGAAAGACCTAATCTATCAGAGTGTTGAATCTGGATCAGATCGGATCATTATTATAGCTACAATGAAGAAAACCTTTTCGAAAGTCATCGTTCCCTCTCTCTTTCACACGCGACCCCGTCTGATTTGCCCATTCGTATTTTGTGACGCCTAGTTCTCAGAGACTATAAAAGCTAGAACAACCAAACTTTCTATCCAAGCTCCTGTGATACCAAACCTGAACCAGTGTATTTCAAAATTTTGCCACGCCCCTTTCCGCCCCCACAAAAGACGAAAATCTGTGGAATCCACAATTTTTAAGGTACGAGAAAACCAAAAACGCAGAATCGTGGAAAATTACCATATCTACCAGATTGCCGAATCTGGATCAGGTGGGATCAATATTATGGCCAGAAGAAACAAATTAAATTTCAGTGGCTACGCAACGCCTGCCAAGCGCTGACTCATTCCCTCTCTCTCTGTCGCAAACACTTGTACGTCTCAAATATGTAGTTATATATGTCATGTAGAAATTTAGAAGCAGATGTAAAAATCATATGCAAACAAAATCGGAAACATGTATAATATTCCAAAAATGATTTGACTTCATTTTTTGAAATATTATTTTTTGCCCAAAATTTAATTTGTCCCTTTTGCGAACATATCATAAAATGCATAAATCGGAAGCTCATGTATGTATGTGCATATGTGTGTACTGACTGAGTACCGGGTATAAGGTAGAGCGGCGGCCTTTGCCGCGGCTCACAACGTTCCTCCTCGTTTTAGTATACTTCTGGCAGTCAAAAATTAAATGCTCAGCATTTTCAGTCGTATTACATGTATCACATCTGTTTGTGGTCACTGCCTTAATGCTTAATAAGTATTCTTTATCATAAGTGTGTCCCGTCATCAGTCTATTGATTACTTTTATGTCCTTGGCTTTTCAGTTTAATTGGACATGCCATGGTTTTTTAGGTAAATTGGGAAAGATACTAGCAAAGGGTTCATTTAATTTGACTAGTTTTTTGTACTCGTCGTTCCACTTATTGTCTATTTTAATTCTAATTTCCATTAGAGCTTCACTGGTGCTGAATTTAATATCGATGGCCCTACCTTCCAAAACATCCCTTTTTACAGTTTTGTCAGCTATTTCATTTATGTGAATACCCCTGTGCCCGGGGACCCACATAATTTCTAATCTTTCAATGCTAAATGTATTGATACAGTCATGTATATTTTTTGCTATATACGAGTCAGAGTTCTTGTTATTTACAATGTTTATTGCCCCCAGACAGTCACATACCAATACAGTTCTTTTGTAATTCTGACTGCAGATTATATCACACTCTAATTTTATTCCCACAAGTTCAGCTCCTACAGAGGATAGACGTTTATCAATTATGAACATAGCTCGCAAACAACTGTTGACCGTTTGTTTTGCTTACGCTCTGCTCGCGAGAACAACCGAAAAAAAAAACCACCCTCGATCTATCTCTGAGCAGCAGACTTCGTTTCTTTTCGTTTCGGTTTTCTGTTGACCGATTTACGTTGAGCTGTTCGTGAGACGGTCTTTTACCGAGCATCGCACACTGAGAGATACGAGTGATGCTCGCACAGAGAGACTCACTAAAAGACCGATTGACTGAAAAAGTCAAACGGTCTTTTCAATAATTTGTTTCCTTTTCAATGCACAGTGGTACGTTGTATAACATTGTGACATTCGATTTTCACTCTAAATTTTCTTGAAATTTTAAACATGAATTTTTATATTTCAAACTAATTTTTGATTAAAAAATGAATAGTTTCTTTATAATTAGTTTATTTTGAATAAAGCTAAAAACTAATAAATAGATAATAATAAAGTAGATAATAATTAAGTTAAGGTTTTGTGTGGCCAATACTACCAGTGCCAGCATACTCAAGAGTGGCGATTTCAGTATTACATTTCTAAAAAAATGTAATAAGTCTTCGTTTAATGTTTGATATTTTGTCAAAATTCTCGACCTACGATCATTGTTCCATCGAAATTCACCAAGCAAAGTGACGCGTAGAACCTTCGAGAGTTCACATACACACATACATTCGCAAAAGACTTTTTGGATCGACGTTCGAGGGCAAACGGTCCTGGAATGAGCAGAGCCAAAGAGACCGGAAAAAACTGCTCGTCGACTGAGCGCTAGCAGAATTTTTGTACGAACAATGCAATCGGTTGCTCTCAGACTTTTTGCTCAAAGTCTCAGTGAAGAACTCTTATTTTGCGACCGCACGAATCGGTTAACAGTTATTTGCGAGCTCTGATTATGAACATATACTCCTTTTGTTTCCGCAGGTCTTTAATACCAATACCAATTTTGTCGTTTAGAATTGATGCATCTGTTGACAATATATGCCAACCCTCCTTTTTATATGTATGTGTTAAATTTCTCGAGAAAGTACGCCCTAATGTCTTCGTCTGCTAATTTGTTTTTGATTTCACTTAAACATTTATCCTTCACTACTATCTTCAAAGAAATATCGAAACTATTTTATCATATCCGTATAACTCGTAGCGGCATTAGATCTTCGAATTTCCTCAAAGGATTCTCTGTTGTATGTAATGACTTTAAATAATTCCTTGGTTGTTAATAACATGGCTCTGAAATATGGAGATAATATCCCAGCCAGAACAAAAATAGAATGCTTTGAGGTCATCGGTGAAACCCATAAACATCTCCTTAAAGCTCCTGCTTGAGCAATGTTAAGGTCTTTACAAGCACCAGTTCCCATATTGGCAATACTAGTCAGAGCATATTCTTGTTTAGATCTTACAAATGATTTGAAAATGATTGTGGTTGCAACTTGTAAAATGGTATTACTTTTTTTAGCATCTTCTTTCAACTTCTTAATATGTCTTGCATTGGAAAAATTTGAATTCAATACTCTGCCTAAGAAAGTAATTTCTTTTTTAGCAACTAGTTTGTGATTTTCAATTGTAATGTTAGTTTCACTTTGCTTTTCTTTACTTATGGTCATAACTGATGTTTGGATTCAATTTTATAATTAAAATAAGTCTGATTGCAAGCAACAAATTGGTAACACAAAGACTTGCAAGGTCTTTTGGGATGCGCTTATTCGAACTTTAAAAGTGCCACATGAAAAATAAAGTCCTAAAATGTTCAGGAATGGTTTGGCCGCTCAACTTTAAATTGAATTTATTGTTTGATTCGACAAAGATACCCCGATACCGCGTCGAACCCCGAATAATTTCAGTATTTTGTAAAAATACTTGACAGAATACGGTTACACTTGCAACTGATGCGGCGCATGTATGCTCATGCGACCCGCATGTTTGTCTTCTTCTATCCACAGGGTTCTTATGGCTTCAGTAATAATAGGCGCATATATATTCCTGGCCTGAATGTCAGCTGTTCTCTCAGTCCACGAACGTGTCGATAGGACAACTATCAATAAGAATCTGTGGATTTCGGTTAGCTTGCTAGATACTGAGGCCAGGAAAACACAAACGAAAAATTCCTGGCCCAGTTTTTTTATATGGAGTTTGGCAGTAATTTTTAGTTTCCGCGGTACTGGATGCCAAGCTTAAATAGAAAAAACACTTAAAAATTATTGACTTTAGTTACTGATATTTAAATTGAATTTTTTGAAACATAAATTATATTTAATAGTATTTCTTTTAGGTCCAGATCGTATTTTTTATCGTCATCGGCGCGGTCACACTGCTGATGCGATTACGCTGAACAAAATACACAAGCTGATGGTAATTAAAAGGCTTTTTACACTTGGTGCGTTACCTATCGATATTGGAAAAGACGCAGAGAAGCAGAACTGGCGTTTACACTACAGCGTATTTGCGTCTTTGGAAGAGTAAGACAAATTTTGTAAACAAAGTCAATAATGTTCGAAAATCAACGAAATATGACGGGAAAAGAATTGATTCTTCTAACTGCAGTGGCGCAAAGTGAGGAGAATCTTTTGAAGTGCATGGAAGTGTCTGAGTTCTCCTCAGAAAAGTTGCAATTCGTCTTGCAACTGCAACGTCCTCCTCGCGTTTGGACCATTGTAAGTAAAGAGCAGAGAATAGCCATAGCCCTTTATTGCCTAGGATCGTCTGCGGAATATCGTACGGTAGGGAGTCTATTTGGTGTGCCAAGTGCCATTGTCTGCTGCATATTACTGGAGTTTTGTAGCGATCTAGTTGCTTAACTCGCTGAAAAGTATCTACCAGCACACTTTCTTACCCTGAGAAGATCACGGACACAGTGAAAGGATTTAAAAATTTGCAGTAAAAAATTTGAAATCAACTATATTGTTGAAATGCTTGATTTAATAATAAAATTAGTTTAATCAATTTGTTCTAAGCATTACATGTATTTTTGCCTCTTTTTGTACTCAGTTAAAAATTTTACACGGCAATATTTAAATTTTAATCTGCTCTTTTTTGAATCTGAAAAAATCTTATTCCACAAGTGCCCCAGCGTCAACTTCATGAAAATATACTTTATCGAAGTTCCACCAGCAGTAAGGGACGAATTTCTCAAAATGATGTCTGACCTTATAAAGGCATTTGCTGATCCAACTGAAATGCTGCCCTTTAATACGGCAATAGTAGCCACAATTAGGACCGAGGATGAGGATCCGATCTACTCAAAGATGTACCCTTTTCCTGTAGGGGCCACTGACTTAGTCAATGACGAAGTGAAAGACCTTTTGAAGAACAAGATCATTCGGCCATCCAGGTCTTCGTACAACAACCGCGTATGGGTTGTCGGAAAAAAAGGCACTGATAGTTCGGGTTCAAGCAAGAAACGGCTAGTCATAGACTTCCGCAAGCTGAACTCAAAGACCATTGCAGACAAGTACCCGATGCCTTGTATCTCCATGATACTTTCTAATCTGAGGAAGGCAAGATACTTCACTACCCTTGACCTAAAGTCAGGGTACCACCAAATCACGCTAGCTGAACGCGATTGCGAAAAGACATCATTTTCGGTAAAAGGAGGTAAATATGAATTTTGCCAGTTGCCAG
>JAWNKY010001736.1:0-26793 GCA_035041765.1 Drosophila algonquin
ACCCGAAGTCACCATGACTGGTAAGGACAGGGAGTTTTTGAAAAGGACTCTTTGAGACCTAGAACAAAGGTAGCTAGGCATCCATCTCAGGAGATTGGGCAGGAACTCTAGAAGGTCGAGCTTTTGTGCTAGGAGGGAATGGTTTACAGAATCGAACGCTTTACTAAAATCGGTGTAAACAACATCCGTCTGCAGATTACCTTTTATTATAATTGAGGTAAACTCCAATAAATTTGTAGTGGTTGATCTCCGCCCTATAAATCCATGTTGAGATGGAGATATAGGTGATCTGCATAGGTGCAGCAGGTGCAGAGTTCTTCTTTTATGCTCTTTAATTGTTGTGTCCTTATGCTCCGACTAATATGCATAGTATTGATTAAAAGAAGAATAAAGAAATATAATGTGAATGCATAATCTGCGGTGGGCCCGAAATTTCAATTTTAAGCAGTCCAACAACAAAGACAGAAAAGAAACCCTTATATGCGAGGCCTGAGTCAAGCAGGTACATATTTTGGCCCGTGATTTGTTTTTTTTTTGTAGGAGTAAATGCACAGAACACCGCTGATCTACAGTGAGCATTGCTTTTTGTTTAAACAGCTCTTTTACAAACCGAACATATTTTTGGAATTTCGATCTTTCGTTTCTTATATAATTGCGACCAAATTAATAGTATATTATAGAATAATTTTTTATTAATAGATCAAAAAAATGCGGAACAAAATGGAGACGAGCTCATCCTGGAAAAACATGGAAAGTAAGTCTCTACAAGACAAAAACTAAACAAAAATATAATAAATTAATCCATATTATTTCAGTGGCGATGCAATTGAAGTTACCGAACGAGCCTCAGGGATCCCCGAAACTGACATATGTATGTACATAATTGTAATCTTAAATAAGAGCAAAAGAAAATAACTGCTTACTTGTATACGCCTCACTTTTTTTTTTAAATCTGCACTTATTATATCCTTTACATTTTCGAGAAAACCATCGCTTATAAAATGCATGGTTTTTCGGATATAAACATCACTTATTATATGCCTTATTTTTTCGAGAAAATCATCACTTATAGTATGCCTTACTTTTTCGCACTTCTCGATGACCATGTCATCGCCTATGCCCCTAGGACATCGCAATGTTAACGTGAGCAGTTCATCGTTCCGCGTGACATCACTTATGTCATCGGGGGTGCTCACGCTGATCGATTTGTGAGCACATTTGTAAGCGATGACCCGTACTGCAGGGAATGGAAAAGGTTTGTAAACAATGTAGAAACAATAACCGGGCAAATATCCTTGACGTTCGCAATCCCTAATCTTTCTGATAAAATAATGATCGGCTACGAAGTAGTACGCGTTACACCATATATACCCCAACCTCTACGCTGCAAAAAATGTCTTCTTTTCGGACACCCAACACCTGCTTGCAAACAAGAAGAACTCACATGCAACAAATGCTCAAAATCCCACACATATCCCGAAGAACCATGCGATGTAGAACCCAACTGCATTAACTGCAAAAACAACCACAAATCCACAGACCGTACATGCCCAGCTTACAAAAAACAATACGAACTAGTTGTTATGTAAAATCTTGAAAAAAGTCGACCATAAAACAGCTCTCACAATATACAACAACCGCAACACCAAATCAATTAACCAATCAACATTCGCCCACACACTTACCAACCCACAACCTAACAATCTTGCAACCAACAAGGAACCAAACGAACCAAAAAACCACACATCATCAAGACTACCGAAAAAACAACAAACAAAATTCTCCCGGGACCTCTAAACAACCATACAGGGGACACCCATAACCTACGACATGGACGACATTTTAATGCAGACACAAACCAGCAACGAACCCAGTCAACGCAGCTCCACTGCATCGGACCGAGTACTTCGAAGCCATAGAAAAGAAAAACCAACACACTAATCAACACACTAAAAGCAAAGGACAACATTCATAATAACCGCCACACAACACTTGGAAAGGTTAAGTGATAGCGGCTGCCAGACTCACTAGGAGCCCAGCACACTTTGGCCGGTTTCGGCCCGTTGGAGTACCGCAAGGAATCTCCCCTTTTTCCGTGTCGTCGACCTAATGTCAACAGTTATCCCAGCCTGCAGCTATTATAAAGTTTGCTATCTTTCTGGGAAATATTGTGGACATTACCGAAATTTCTGCTATGAAGGGCGAGCCCAAGTGTTGTAGCTTTCTTCTGCTGAGAGCTGGAAATAAGCTAAACAAGTGTTCCACCGTTTCCTCCTCTTTCTCATCTCTAAAACTTCGACAAAAATATGAAGGTTTGGTCAAACGGTTGCAACTGAAAAATTCAAAGTCAAAATTTCGTGCAAAAATACCACAAAAAATTATGAAAAAGACGAAGCTGCAGCTACAAAGTGTCTGGGTGGGATTTATAGCTGCATTTGTCAGCTTTTCAGAACTGCAAAGTTCAATACAACCAGTTATCAGAAACTTAAGTTAAGTGAAAAATAGAATCACTACCTCTGAAAAAAACACCAGATTTTTAAAACATTATTAAAAAAAAAAATAAACTTAAAAAACCATTGTTCTTCAACAATCTGCAATCTGCAACTGGCCGAGTCCGCGGATATCGCATTAAGAGATTTGATCGCTGCGTGGCTGTCACTCTTTGCTAGGGTTCCCGCCCAATCTCCTGAGATGGATGCCTAGCTACCTTTGTTCTAGGTCTCAAAGAGTCCTTTTCAAAAACTCCCTGTCCTTACCAGTCATGGTGACTTCGGGTGTACCACAGGGCAGCTATCTAGGCCCCTTATTCTTTACACTCTTTATAAATGACCTGCCTTCTGTATTAACATACTCTCGAGTACTTATGTATGCGGATGATGTTAAGCTCTGTGTCCAGTAAAGAGACATTTCTTTCCAATCCAGGTTGCAATCCGATCTCGATAGATTTCAGTCTTGGTGCTGTGCAAATTTATTAAACCTTAACGCTTCAAAATGTAAAGTTATGACTTTTCATCGCTCCAGCGCCTTTCTGGTTCCTTACAGTCTTTGTGGTTGTTCTCTTGAGAGAATTACCCGGGTTGATGATCTTGGTGTTCTATTAGATCCCAAGTTAAAGTTTTCAGAACACATTTCTACCATGGTGAATAAGGCCATGGGCGTGCTTGGGTTTATAAAGAGGTGGTCAAAGGAATTTGACGACCCCTATATAATAAAGAATCTCTACATCTCTCTAGTTCGTCCGATTTTAGAATACGGCTCTTGTGTATGGTGGGATGCAGATGTGAGATTGTCGTCTTACCATAATAGATTTCTTTTCATAAACCTTCTATCCTTAGCTAATCGTAGGAAAATGCTTGGTGTGATTTTTGTGCACAAATTGATCAAGGGTGACGTAGGCTGACCTGTTGAGCCGCATAAACTTCACGATTCCTATTAGAAGCACTAGAAACTACATACCGTAGTTTCTTCCGCTTTGTAGATCGAACAGCGATCGTAACAGCCATCTTCTGGTGTCGCTTCGGCCACTTGATGGTGCAGTCATTGCATATCAACGTCCTAAAGAAAAACTATATATATTTACGCGAGTTACAATGGCGGTAACTTCTTGAAGACAGTTCAGTGCTTCCTTGATTGCAATGACCTCCACTTAGAAGACGCTAGAGTGATTAGGAACAGCGTTCGCATTTCCTACTCCGTAGCAGTGTACACTAAGCACTGCTTAGTGTACACTGCTCCGTAGCAGCAAGAGCAATGAAAATATTGCTATCAGGGTGACCGAATATGGTATTTTAAATACTTTTTGGTATTTAATTAGCTCAAACTTTGCCCAATTGTATATTTGTGGTATATTGGTATATTGGCCATTCTGTGCATATCAGGTCTTTCGCGAAAGAATTCTGCACTGCAATTTTTTCTATTGGAAAGTATTTCGCTTGAAAACACGAGTTATTGGGTTTGGATGCTGACGAACAAAATGTTAGAAATCAACCACATTGTTAATATGGTTGAACTAATAAAGAAATTATTTTTAAGTATACGCCTTTTCCTTTGTGTATAAAAGAGTCGATACTACCGGTTAATGACGTGACATTCCATCCTCACTTACGGTTTCTTACGGCGGATATCATGCTCACCTACGTTTAAGTCAATAAAAAGTTAAATAAACTTGTATAAAAAGGATATAAAAACATTTTCTTTTTGAACCCCCGATCAATTGCATTTATTTAATTATTCTTTTTATAAATTGCAAAAAAAATTCAAATTTTAAAGCCCTTTAGCTGCAATTCGTTTTGGTATTTTCGTGGTATTAAATGAATATTCAAATAGTATACTTTGGTATTATTTCGGGCCCAAAATAGTATATTTCGTTATTGCCGGCGCGGTCACCCTGATTGCTATGCTCTCGCTACCGCTCTCGTTTCGAACGGTAGCGGTAGCAGATCCGTAGCAGAAAAAAAGGTATTTGCTCTGCTATAGCCGTAGCTTTTTCGTTTCATTTACTACGGCTATAGCAAGAGCAAAAAAATAAAACGATGTGCTCCGCTCTCTGGAGCGGTAGTCAAAAACTGGGAGCGAGATGAGAGCAGAGCAAACGTTTATTTTTCATTGACTACGGCTCTCGCTTTGTTGTTGAGCCACGAGTTCATGCGCTGCTCGTTGCTTATTGTCGTAACGCATTTTGAATACCCTAAAGACAAATATTCTAATGTGAAGTCATGTATGACACACATTATGTATTTTTAAATATGTAGATTCTTTAGCTATATTCATTTATAGTAAATTAAACAAAATTAGCATATAAAGGATATACAAAATATTAATAATTTGTCTTTTGTGCGATCGTACGGTAGGTTCTAGAGCGCTCTCTCTGCTCTCTCTCTCTCTCTCTCTCTCTCTCTCTCTCTGTGTTCCCAGTGCTAGGCCTGCCAGAGTACACTAATAAAGGTAGTCGCATAGAGAGCAGCAAAGAAGGTATTCGTAAGTGTCAAAATGACAGAAGAGAGAGAGACACTCTCACAACTGTTCACAACAGACTGAATCGAAAGAAGCAAAACAGAGAGCGAGCGAGCCGATGCGACTACCTTTATTAGTATACCGTGGGCCCTGCGATCGTTTTCTTCATCGCTGGTTCGTAATGCACCGTTATTTTGGGCAGCACATGAACTCGTGGCTCAACAACAAAACGAGAGCCGTAGTCAATGAAAAATAATCGTTTGCTCTGCTCTCATCTCGCTCCCAGTTTTTGACTACCGCTCCAGAGAGCGGAGCACATCGTTTTATTATTTTGCTCTTGCTATAGCCGTAGTAAATGAAACGAAAAAGCTACGGCTATAGCAGAGCAAATACTTTTTTTTTCTGCTACGGCTCTGTTACCGCTACCGTTCAAAACTTGAGCGGCAGCAAGAGCAAAACGAAAAACTACGGAGCGGCGTAGCATTTTCAAACGCTGATTAGGAAGCTTAAAGGAGTGCCTTATGTTTAGCTGTTCGGAGTAGACTCCTCCTCTGACCCTTTTGTCCAGATTTGATCCATCTGTACAGGTGTTTATGGCCCGTTCTGGGCCCTCTATCCATTCGTCTCTGTGAGGGTGCGAAGAGCTTCACTGATGCATAGGGCTGCAGTTCGTTTTCCAAATTGCTTGGTGATCGTCTTTTTTGATAAGACGTAAAGTAAAGTATTATTGGTCTAACTACTGCTAGATATGTCCATTGGACTATGCTTGGGTTCATGCCTCATTTTAAGCCAATAGTTTTTTGCATGTGTAGAGGGCTATCGTGTCCTTCTTCACTCTGTCTTTGATATTTAGGATTCAATTTAGCTTATTGTCAATTACCAACCCTAAGGAACTATCACAGTCGCTGAAGGATATTGTTTGAGATGCCAAGCTTTTTTGGCTCCTATTTCTATCCAAAATAATTATACGAATGTTTCCAAATTTAATACTGTTTATTTATACAGGCGGCTGCTAGCGGAAGCCGATTGCTTGCTCTTAGCCCAGCCCGATAAATGTACAAACGAAATAAATTGCAACCAATGCGCAGAGAGATTAGCAAATTACTGAAATTAGCACCGTCGGCTAAGCCAAGGCATACTAAGCAAGGTAGGCTTATCGGCTCGCTCGCTCTGTTTGTTTAACTACATAAATTTCAGTCTGCCTGCAGCAGTTGTGAGCGAAGCATCTCCGCGGACCATTTTTTCTTGTTCCCTTTGAGTCTCTCTCTCTCTCTCTGCTGTCATTTTGAATAACTACTTATTCCTCTCTATAAGCCTACCTTGTTTAGTATGCCTTGGGCTAAGCAAAGCTAGAGCCGAAGCAGCGGCTGCAGAGCGCCCTTTACAGAGGGAGAGCGCAGCAACGCTGCCGAACGTGGGCGTTTACAGTGCATTGAATATTCTACGTACATATGTATAGTTCTAAGCTAGGCCTGTTGTTTAGCAGCATACTCCGAACATACTCCCCCGTTGGAAGCCAGTGTTTCAACAGACTCCTTGAGGGGCAGTACACATAGCCGGGTTACGGCCCTCTTGATGGTTCCTGTGACAGTCTTTAAATCAGCTGCGCGGCACACTCCATCCTTGCCCGTGATGACCTCGACCACTCTAGCCAGTGGCCAACGCATTGGAGGAAGATTTTCGTCCTTGATCAGAACGAGATCGTTTACGCAAAGGTTTTGCGTGGGCGTCCGCTATTTCGACCGCTCTTGCAGAAGAGTCAGATACTCTTCGCGCCAACGGCTCCAGAATATCTGCTACAGCTGAGTGACCCATTGCCAGCCATCCAGACGATTGTAGTTGAGCTTCGTTAGATCGGGCTCGAGGATTGTCTCGTGTGGACCGCCTAAAAGCAGATGAGCAGGAGTCAGGACATATAAGTCAGCAGGGCGAGAATGAATAATCGCCGTGATCTGACAGATCAGAGTGTGCAGCTCGTCGAAGTGAAGCACAGAGGGCCCAACTGAGCGGTACAGGTGATATTTACAGTCTTCACGGCCGCCCCCCACAATCCGCCAAAGTGCGGAGAGCGCGGTGGGATGAAGCGCCAGTCAATCGGATCCGCCAAGCAGGATTCATGGACCTCTTTCATATGTGAGTCGCTCATAACCAGTTTCTTGAGCTCCAAAAGCTCGTTCTTGGCGCCAACGAAGTTTGTCGCATTGTCAGACCAAGTTACAACCGCTTGACCAAACTTTCATATGCCGAATTTCGCCGATAAATTCCGTTAGCCGACGTATAACCGTTATTTTTTAGCTACAGAAATACTAAAAATCTATGTCTTGGGATTTGGGATAGTGCCAAACGGCATATGAAGTTTTGGTCAAACGGCTGCAGCTTGACCGTTTATCCATCGATTTTGAAAAACGATACCTTAAATGACGCCTAATTTATGTTTCTATCTAAAAGCAAAAACGTAGGCATTTAAATATTTTTTTTCGAAATTTCGGGAAAAAATACCGAAAAAAATTATGAAATTTTAATTTGAAACTTTAATATCTTTCAGACGTTAAGTTGCAGCTACAAAGTGTCTGAGTTGGATTTATAGCTGCATTTGTCAGCTTTTTTTAACTGCAAAAATCAGTGCAACTGGTGGTAGAAAACTTAAGTTATGTGAAAAATAGAAGCACTACCTATGACAAAAAATACCACATTTTTTAAAAATTCTTAAAAAAAAACCCAAACCTGGAAAAAAAAACCATAATTCTTTAAAAAATTTTAAATCTCCAAATCTATCAGAAAAAGTAATTTTGGGCGACAGCGAAAAAAAAGTTGAATTTTGTCGAGTAGTGATATCAGAAACGGTGAGTCCAGAATGCCGAAGACGATGAACAAATTTATGCATGTAGGCGAATGTGCGCTGTATGCCAAAGAATGAATTTGCAAATTTGCATTCTGACGTGAAATAGGCATGTGGAGACACGATCAGCAATACTCGCTTGCGAATCTCTGCCGTTGCTGATTCAGGAACAGGAGGTACAGGCCACTCTTCCTTGGAGCCTACCAAAAACGATGTACCGTGAAACCACAGCTATGGCTGGATAAGTTAGTGGGGAAGCGAGCCTCTAGAGAGAACGTCAGCAGGATTTAATGACATAGCGCCATTCCATGCCTGACGTCAACTCCTGAACTGCTGCCACTCGATTTGCAGCAATCAGCATCGCTCATGACCAGCAATAAAACTGACCTGTAAAAATTCCAATGTCCTTCAAATTATTCATTTGTTTCGAAAGCAAATGGGCTCCACTTAATTCCAGCTTGGGAATCGATAAGGTTTTTAGTGGCTTCACACGAGACTTTGAGCACAAAATATTGCTCGACAACTGCCCTTCCCTGGACACCACATATATGCAAGCGCCATATGCTTCTATGCTGGCGTCACAAAATCCATGAAGTTCGATTACCGTAGCTGAAGGATGAACAACGCGAGGAAATGATATCCGTGTGATACTTGACAAACTGTTTCTCAAGTCCATCCAAGATGAATGCAACGCTGAGGGTAGGCTTTCATCCCAATCCAAATTTTCTCTTCAAAGATGCTGGAGGAAGATTTTGCACCTGACAATAAAAGGATTTATCAAGCCAAGAGGGTCGTAGAAACGAGCAATCGTAGATAAAACCGATCGCTTGGAGGGCTTCGAATTTGTGTCTAGCGCGGACAAGGACAAGGACAAGCAGCTGATCTGATGCAGGGTCCCATTCTAAGACAAGAGTTTTTGTTATATCACTTCCATCATGAAATCTTAAGTATTTCTCTTTGTCATCTTCAGGCGTTCCTTCAAGTACTTACTGATGGCGATTTCCCAAGTTGAAAATTACCGCAAGACAGTATGGCGGAGGTTTGATGCATCTTTTCCATGACCTCAGCGACAGAGCTGCCGCACGAGATGAGATCATCCACGTAAAAATCCTGTTGCAGAGCAGTTGAGCCAAGAGGGTAGGACTCATACTCGTCAATAGCCAGCTGGTGCATTGCTCGAACTGCTAAAAATGATGCAGCTCTAGTGCCATATGTGACGGTGTCTAATGTGTAGACCTTCATCTTGGAATGTATAGAATCTCGCCATAGAATTCACTGATAGTAATTTCAGTAATTCCACGAAGCTTTGTCGTCGTACTATCCTCCTTCAAAACACAGTGATGAGTCAAGAAATATTTTCAGAGACTACGAGAATCAGGGTTGACTGGGGACATATGCTTCAACTCAATATACTCCCTCATAAAATCAGAGTACCGCTCCTTGAGTGTAGTATCACGATCCAACTTTCGCTCCAAATTGATGAATCGACGATGCGCCTGAGTGTAAGATTCCCCTAAGCAATCAGCTGAATCTGATGGGCGAACCTGGAAGTGATGAAGTTGAGATCCTGAATCTAGTATAGCACGACAAGAAACTAAAACGCCAGACCGATTCTTCACGAGAACCACAGCGGTAGCCAGAAGCACAACATCGGATTGAAGACCTTGGGCAGCAAGAGAGTTAGAAGCAGGGGAATGTGAACTGCTAACAGACTCCCGAGTTGGAGAAATAGCTTCTGGTTGGAGTGTTAGATCTGGAGGAGAAAGATCTGGGGAGCCTTGAGTTGTGGATTGCAGAGTCTCGAAATGCAGCAAACTATGATGCCTCCCACCGCAAACTCGACATTTTCCACTGTTGCATTCACGAGTCGTATGCCCAGCCTTCCGGCAATTGAAACAGAGGGAAAGCTTCTTCACTTCTTTGTGGCGCAGCAACGGAGAAAATTCCCGAATATCTTGCAGGAATATATACCATGTCCCGCTGAATGGCAAAAACTGCATACAGACGAGTCGGCGGAAGAATTGGAGGAAACAAAAGTTTTCTTTAAATGCGTAGAATTATGGTTTTTTCCCACCTGAGCGCTACTAGCGGGTGCCGCTGTAGCGTATTCAAAATTTTTCATTTTCTGGCACCGCTTCTCCAAGTATTCGTAGAACTCCTTTGCTGTAGGTATAGCATGCGACGACAGGTGCTCTTCCTACTTCATATGCGTCTTAGCGTCCAACTTCTGCAGCAGCATGTTTATTATCATGCTATTGGATATCTCCAAATCCGTTCCTAATGTCTGCAAAGCACGCATATGCAAATTGACTGCATCCGAAAACTTCCGAAGCCTTTTAGGAGATGGCGAATCCACTCTCTTGAGCCCAAGAATCTTCTTGATGTGTGGCTGAAAAACAAGTCGTTTGTTACTAAAACGTTTATTAGGTATATCCAGCGCCTCACGATAATAGGCACTGGATAGTTCCAAAGATCGAACCGAATCCAAAGCCAGTGCTTCCACAGTGCTGGAACTTCTCGATGTCGCTGAGATCCGCATCCGCGTCGATGAGCGAATTGAACATCGAAAGTCCGAATATTCGACGTATCCACCGGAAAACTTGGGTATTTTTAGCTCAGGAAGTCGCTGCTTGTGAGCTATGACGATGGTACTGTGTAGAATGGTTTGGTAGGGTAGTCGAATTGGCAGCAGCGCTCGAGTGCCCTAGTTCGAGAGCAGCCAGTAGCTCAGCCTTCAACAATATGAAGACCATATCAAAGTCGTTGCGCATCTTACTCCCAATCTCGTCTTGATTGAGAGCTTCCAGATCTTTTTAAGCCTTATTAAATTCCTCTCGAATTTCTTCCAGCATGTCGATATGAACGTCGATTTCCGTGGCGTTCAAATTATCGATCTTATTGCCAGCGAATGATTCGGCGAGCCCGCTCATTCGATCATATAAAGACTGAACTTTACGTTTATAAAGACTCAGCCTGTTACACTAGTCAACACGACATTTCCGCTGTCGCCTAAAATGACTTTTTCTGATAGATTTGGAGATTTAAAAATGTTTAAAGAATCTTTGTTTTTCTAGGTTTAGTTTTTTTAAAGAATTTTTTAAAAATTTGGTTATTTTTTTCAGCGGTAGTGCTTCTATTTTTAACATAACTTAAGTTTCATATAACTAGTTGTATTTAACTTTTCAGTTTTGACAAGCTGCCGTTTGGCACTATACCACTATGCCATTTTACCGTTAAAAACTGTTCCAAACACAGATTTTTGGTATTCTTGTAGGAAAAAAAACGGTTATACGTCTAACCGGAATTTATCTAACGGAATTTATCGGCGAAATTCGGCATATGAAAGTTTAGTCAAACGGCTGTAGCTTAGCCGTTTATTCAACGATACCTTAAACGATGCGTAATTAATGTGTCTATCTAAAATTAAAAATTTTAGATATAAAATATTTTTTTTTCGACTTTTCCTGAGTTTTCAAAGTGATAATTTCGGGGAAATATACCGAAAAATATTATGACAGTTTAATTTGAAAGCTTAATATCTTTCAGACGTTAAGCTGCAGCTACAAAGTGTCTGGGTCTGATTTATAGCTGCATTGGTCAGCTTAGCAAAACTGAAAAGTTCAATACAACTAGTTATAGGAAACTTAAGTTGTGTTAACTTAAGTTATGTCCTTTTTGGGCGACAGCGGAAATTTTGTTGAGTAGTGTTATTAGCCGTCACAATATTTCCTCCCGCGCCTGTATTTGGACCGCTTTCCATGAATAGATAACCGTTTCAGCAAATGCGTACAGAAGAAAAACGAGAGAGAGAACGAAGACACGAAGTCAAAAACCGTGGCTGCACCGTTGTGCAGAGAATGAGAGACTTGACGATTATGCGACGGTGCACAGAAGCTGGAGCGAGAATGAGAGACAAGACACGAAAAGTCAAGAACAAAACTGCGGCGGAACATAGAATGACAGATTCGACTGTCAAACCAACGGATATCAGACGACCGCACTCTCACTGAATTTGCACATAAACCGTTTTTATTCTGCACCAATGTATTTTTTTGTGGTTAAGCTGCAAAGAACCGAATATATTGTTCAATTTAAATGTTTTTACACGAAACGCGATTAGCCAATGTCTTTCATCACGTCGGGGTCACCAATGTTTGAGATGCCAAGCTTTTTTGGCTCCTATTTCTATCCAAAATAATAATACGAATGTTTCCAAATTTAATACTGTTTATTTATACAGGCGGCTGCTAGCGGAAGCCGATTGCTTGCTCTTAGCCCAGCCCGATAAATGTACAAACAAAATAAATTGCAACCAATGCGCAGAGAGATTAGCAAATTACTGAAATTAGCACCGTCGGCTAAGCAATGCTAGAGCCGAAGCGGCGGCTGCAGAGCGCCCTTTACAGAGGGAGAGCGCAGCAACGCAGCCCAACGTGGGCGTTTACAGTGCATGGAATATTCTACATATGTATCGTTCTAAGTTAGGCCTTTTGTTTAGCGGCTGGCCCGAACAGAGAGCCTGCATCCGTTTAGTTTTGGGGGGTTTATTTTTTATTGTTGTTTAAAGTTTAACAATGTACAGTTAAACTGTAAGGGTAAAATTATATGTCAACTAATAAATCGAAAGGAAAGGCAAATACTCTGACCCGGTGGGGCTGATTTTCGGCTCAGTAGCCGATAAGGTCCCACCAACAGCCGAATAATTCCCAATTAGAGCTATTTAAATTAAGTTATTGATTAAGATAATTTTGACCTTATTAGAACTAGTATCAAAAAAAAACAGATAGAAAAATTGGTTATAGTTTCGGCAAAGGCTACGGAAAGATTCGTAATCAGAGTAGTTAGAAAGATAGAGTTGGAGATGAAGAGGAAAGTAATGCCTAGTCGGGCGGGAAAGGACATCAATACTAATAAGGCTGACGAGGGCAGTCGATTCGACCTCCCCAGAGAGAAGCTTATAGAGGAAGAGAACTCCTTGGCAGATTCTACGGGATTTAAGAGAGTGGAGGTTAATTAGGCGCAACCTACTTTCATAAGAAGGGAGATGGATCAAAGGGTCCCAATTAAGTCCCCGGAGGGCAAAGATGAGGAACTGTTTTTGTACTGATTCGAGCATATCCTGAAATTTTTGGTAGTGAGTAGACTAGACACAATAACTGTTGGAGTAGATTAAGAGACATTAAGAGAGGATCGGACGCCAAAAGAGTCTCTCCATCTTCGGGTGACCCGCAAGCCTATCTGCACGGTCGCCGACGGCGAATTGGGTTGCGTGCGGCCGACGGTGGGTCGCGCAAAGAGTGGAATGGGACGGCACTTCACTTGTCGAAGTACGCCCAAAGCCACTGCAGTCGTTTGTTTAATAAAACCCATTAAATTACAGAAAACCCGCGTCTTTCATTAGTTGTTTAAATTGTTTGAAATCTAAAAAATATTAGATTTTTCATTGGCGCCCGAGCAGGGACATCGGTTTTTTGTTATTAGAACTCGTTTCGCTCAGTAGTGGCTTAGGCTTCGCGTGTGGAAAAATTCGAAAGAAGTTGCCGATTCGGACCTTGCCACAGACGTGCCCTTTTGGACCCTCGCCATCTTGGACGCTGCCGAACTCGACGTACTGATGGACCAGAAAACAGGACGATTACTTTCTATAGATTCGCTAGAAAGTCTACAGGTATTCTGTGCCAAAAATTGAGCATCACCGGTTGAATTTCGTTGTGTCGCTGTAAATTGTTCGCTCGTCCGACCAAAACGATCAACTGCAGTGATACGCATATGTGCGTGTGTATGTGCTAACACAGTCATACACAGAGAACACAGCTCAATTTCTGGCACCTTCCCTTTTATACCTTATTTGGCCAAATCGATGTACATAAAGTGAAAGTGTCGCAGTTATACGTGTGTACAAACATACATAAGTTCGGTAGAATTGTTCGAACATATCTACGCCATACATACGTATACTCATGCTGACCACCACTTAATGTGCATAACCAAAACGGCAACACATATGTACATATTTAACACTTAAAACTTTATATAAACATATAAACCATATATAATATATGTACACATAAACGGTGGTCTATTTATTGCATTCTAATAATACTGGTCGTGTGTTTGTGCAATCGCAAAGCGTCGCAGTGTCTTAAGGTTGTCCGCTTTCGACTTAACCGCTACGTACAATACGCGTACATATATACATACGTATGTACATATATACGCACAGACATCGGCTTGCAATTGCACATACACGCAACGCTTGGTAAAGGTTCTTGGGCACCAGCGGTTGATATTTCGTGCGGTCGTTAACCTTGCTCGCTCTGTGCTTGCATCGGTTATATATTAGTTTGTGTGTGCGTGCGCTCGCGCCAAATTTACCACTTGCTCTCTTCTCCCCCGTTATTGGCATAGCATACCATACAAATCAGGCTTGGTTCGAGCGCCTGTATTACTTTCGTCTTGTGCGTTCGCTCGCGCCAAATTCTCTCACTTACTCTTTGATCCCCCGCACTCCGCATTCTATCTCTGTTGCCCACAAAGTGGCAGCAGCGAGCATAGGGCAAATTTCATCGGACAAAACCGAATTAGCTTGTCGCCTAGAGCTTTTAGAGGGTTATGATCGATAAGGCTATGAACCTACAGGCAGAGTTGGACATTTTGAGTCCAACCAATGAAAGTAGAGGACCGTTGGAAGATCTGTGTGTCGTCACTAAGGCATTGTTTATGAATGCAATCAAACCAAGGTCCGACACACATATGCAGCATGACTGCTCACTGAATTCGAGCCAGCGATCGCAGCTGCCGAAAATGCGTTTGCCGAAGTTTAGTGGCAAATATTCGGAATACAAAAATTGCATGTGCCTGTTCCAAAGCCTCATTGACGACGATGCTTCTTTAACAAACGTAGAAAAGTTTAATCATCTCATATCGTGTTTGTCAGATGAAGCATTGGGTGTGGTAAAACCATTTCAAATGACAGACTGTAATTATCCCAAGGCCCTTGCCAGTCTGAAGTCAGTGTACGACAATAAATGTCTGATATTCTTCGATACTGTTGCTCAGTTATTCGATTTGCCAACCATGACCAAGCCATCTGCATCGAGTTTAAGATCGATGATAGACACGGTGTCTGCGATATATTCATCGCTGTCGTCTGTAGGTGACGACAAAGATATTGCGAATGCAATGATCATTCACATGGTCATGGCAAAGGTCGACCATGTGACCAAATCTCGTTTTGAGGAGCAGCTTGACTATGATAAGCTGCCTTTTGGGAAGACTGTGCCAAACAGCTGAATAGGAGGTATCAGTACCTGGCAGCAGAAGAGTCAACTCGTGACAAGTCAAGGGTGCGTAACGAGGTGAGGAAGCCTCAACGGAAATCGTCCTTTGCCTGTGCTAATGCAGGTCAAAGGTCGTCGTCTGCATGCACCTATTGCAGGTCAGCAGACCACAATATGTATTCTTGTCCGTCGTTTAGTGCCATTTCCGTCATGCAACGTTTTGAGTATGCTAAAACTCAAAAACTGTGTCTCAATTGTTTGACCACGGGACATACAGTATCGAGTTGCAAGGCGGCGAAGTGTCGAGTGTGCTCAAAGCCTCACCATTCGCTTCTGCATCGGTACTCTGCATCAGTGCAAGGTGAAGCAGCGGCACTTCAAGCCTCAACGTCGGAGGCATACGTCACGTGCTCAATGTCACGTGCTCAATGCGGATCAAGTCGTTCTGGCTACCGCGATCGTAAACATCAAAGATAGATTCGGACAGTTGCATCCAGCAAGAGCTTTGCTCGATAGTGGCTCTCAAATAAATTTGATGTCTGAGAGCCTAGCACAGGGGCTTCGGCTTAAACGTGAGCCAACTTCCCTTGCTATTGCTATGGTGGGTGGTGCAACCACCGATAGTAATACTAAGGTTTGTGCATCGATACATTCTCGTTTGAATTCCCACACGTTTTCCGCTGAGTGTTGGGTACTAAAGTCATTTTCCACATCTCAGCCTGGGCAATCACTTTCCACATCGAGCTGGAAAATCCCAAAAAATATTCAATTGGCAGATCCCGAATTCCATAAGCCGGCTAAGGTGGATGTTCTCTTGGGAGCTGAAATTTTTTATGGGCTATTGTGCGTTGAGCAAATTAAATTACATTCGGAGCTGCCCATTATGCAAAAAACATTGCTCGGTTGTATTGTTGCAGGCAAATGTACTGGACAGGCGCCTCGGCACCAGTGTAATGAGAGTTCGGTAGCTCAAGTGTATAGTTGTTCTCTTGACTCATTAGTAAACCGTTTTTGGGAATTGGATCAATGTCCAATTGAGTCGAAGGCTGTCCGCCAAACAGCTGAACAACAGGCCTGTGAGTTGTACTTCGCAAAAACGGTACAACGATTGTCTTCCGGTCGCTTTCAAGTCAAACTTCCATTTAAGACCGACCCTAAAGTTCTTGGCCTGTCCTTTCAAACTGCTGAAAGGCGTTTTTTGCAACTTGAGCGCAAACTGTCAAAGGATGACACTCTCAAAACTATGTACCATGACTTCATGAAAGAGTATTTGGATTTGGGACATATGTCCATTCTGAAGTCTGCTCCTCTAGAACAGCATTATTATATTCCTCATCAATGCGTTCTCAGACCTGAGAGTACCTCAACCAAACTTCGTGTTGTGTTCGATGCTTCCAGCAAAACATCAACAGCAGTTTCGCTGAACGAAACACTAATGGTGGGGCCAACTATTCAGAGGGAGTTGTATTCAACATTGGTCAACTTTCGGTTGAACAAATATGCCGTAACTGCCGACATTTCGAAAATTTACAGGCAGATAAATGTTTCTGAGGAAGACAGAGACTTCCAACTTGTCTTGTGGAGAGAAAACCCTTCACAAAACATACAGGTTGAATACTGTTACATACGGTACAGAGTCAGCACCCTTTTTGGCTGTACGTTGTTTGTTCGAATTGGCAAATAGTTTCGCACAATCACATCCCATTGGTGCGGAAGTGATTCGCAATTGTTTTTATGTCGACGATATGCTGGCAGGTGCAGACAGTTTAAAAGAACTGGACACAATTTGCAGCCAGGTTCGGGATATTTTGAATTCAGGACGATTTCCATTGGCCAAGTGGGCTTCCAATTGCCCGACTCAATCTGGAAAGAATGAGGAAATCAGCATTAAGATTGATGAGCAAAGCTCAGTCAAAACGCTTGGAATGCGCTGGGCACCTCAAGATGATGTATTTAAATACCATCTGGACGTGGATAGTTTTGCCTCCCTGAAACCAACATAACGCAATATATTGTCGATAGCCTCTCGTTTGTTTGATCCTCTTGGTTTCTTGTGTCCAATTTTCACTAAGGCAAAAATGCTGTTGCAGGACTTATGGAAGCTAAAGGTAGATTGGGATGAGGCTATTCCTATGGGTCTACACACTGCGTGGAATAAGTTCACCACTACCTTGCGGGATTTGCACAAAATTTCAATCCCTCGTTACGTATGTTTGACGCTGTACAAAGGGGTTCAAATTCACGGCTTTGCTGACGCATCCAGTCACGCCTACGGTTGCTGTATATACGTACGAACGTGCAACGACGAAGACGTTCGCGTGTCATTGCTCACGGCAAAGTCGAGGGTAGCTCCGCTGAGCGTAAAAACAATACCCCGGTTAGAGCTTTGTACAGCACTATTACTGGCCAAACTCTGGCAACAAGTGTCGATCACAATGACCAAATTCACGATAGAAAGCGTAAATTTCTGGTCAGATTCGCAGGTCACGCTATATTGGTTGCAGCGTGATTCGGGTACGTTGGGTACATTCGTCGCGAATCGGGTCTCAGAATGTCAAGAATTGTCAACTGGAGTCGTATGGCGTCACGTTCCAACGGATGCTAATCCAGCAGACTTGGTTTCAAGGGGAACAGATGTTGACGACATTGTGAGCTCCTTGTGGTTCAATGGGCCAAGCTTTTTAATGGCAGAAAAAGATCGATGGCCTCAACTTCATCAGTTCGAGATAGCGTCAGAAGTGAAAACTTCTGAAGATAAGAAAAGTGCAGTGGTATGTGCGCTTGGGGTAGCTGATGCTGAATCTAATTGCATTGTGCAATTAATCAACCGGCAATCGAGGTTTTCTAAGTTGGTCCGCATAATGGCCTACGTGCTTCGATTCTGTTTCAAGCAGCTTAGAGGTGATTCGCATCTTGTATCTGCGGCAGAAAGGAACATTGCGTTTTTAAAGCTGATCGCAGTCGTACAAAGCACAACATACAGCGCTGAGTATAGATTACTGGAAAAATCGGCAGCATTAGCTCTGATGCTGCAGTCGTTAAATCCATTTGTCCACGAGTTTGATGAAAATGGCATCAAATTTAAGTTAATTCGAGTAGGAGGGCACTTGCTCATCGGCCAACCTCTGCTGGGCCTGCCGCACGGATCCACGCCCGGAAAGCCCAACAACAAGCCCGCACCCGTATACTTGATGCGGTGGCAACTGTTGTTGGAGCTCAAACTGCGCTTTTGGCGCAAGTGGTCCAACGATTACCTCCTCAGCCTGCAGCAGCGAGCCCAGTGGAGCAGAGGCGAGGCCAATCTGGCCGAAGGGACGGTCGTGCTGGTGCACGACGACAACACCCCCGCAACGATGGACAACAGGGCGCGTGACACTCGTCATAACTGGAGAGGACGGCTAGGTGCGGGTGGCCGAAGTCAGAACGCCGGCCGGCGTCATTAAACGGCCTATCCATAAGCTGGCACCACTGCCAACGTGCTGAAGACCGGAGCTCTTCAGCGGGGCCGGAATGTTGGAGTAGATTAAGAGACATTAAGAGAGGATCGGACGCCAAAAGAGTCGCTCCATCTTCGGGTGACCCGCAAGCCGATCTGCACGATCGCCGACGGCGAATTGGGTTGCGTGCGGCCGACGGTGGGTCGCGCAAAGAGTGGAATGGGACGGCACTTCACTTGTCGAAGTACGCCCAAAGCCACTGCAGTCGTTTGTTTAATAAAACCCATTAAATTACAGAAAACCCGCGTCTTTCATTAGTTGTTTAAATTGTTTGAAATCTAAAAAATATTAGATTTTTCAATAACCATATTCCAAAATAGGCCGGACCAGTCTGTAAATTCCTTAGACCATCTTTTAACACATCCTAGGACTCCTTTGGCTTTGTTAGAGATAGTAGAGATATGAGAGTTGAAACATAGATTGGGTACAAAGCAGAGCTGCAAACCCCTGAAAAAACGGCCAGGGTTCGCTTCGGGTTCCGAACCCTATGTTGAAAATTCGCAGAGGTTCCATAACCGGGCTTTGAATATTTTGGAACCTCGGGTTCGGTTCCAAACCCGGGTTCGTAGAGTAAAATAAATGAAAAGATAAAGAGCATCCATATTTTATACAATTAAATCATTTTGTTTTACTGCATTCGTTGCATTTTAAAGGTATTTAAATTTAGCTCAATTCAAACCATATTTAAAGAAATAAAAATAATAATAAAAATGTTTAATAATATAAAAACAAGTAATAATATATCATTTTTTTTACTGCATTCCTTGCATTTCAAAGGTATTTAACTTAGTTCAAACCATGTTTTAATTTAAGTTTATTAGCATAATATCCTCCAGGAGGTTTTCATCAATTGATGCCCTTTTATCCGACAACACAAATTTGAGGGAGGAAAATGCTCTCTCTACAGAAGTTTGAGTTGACGGAACCGCCAAAACAACCATTGCTACTTTTTTCAAATCTGTTTGGCTGTAATTTTCACAAAACTTTAAAACGTCTGCATGGGGATGCATTCGAGGAATTTCTTCAAAAGATTTACTGAATGTAGAAACGAATTTTTTCGTTGTGGCTTGGTTTCCCACAATGCTTTTCATAAAAACAATACAAAACAAAACTGATCCAGAAACAAGCATGCAGAAAATGAGAGTTCGTTCGGCTCGTGCCATGAGCCTTGGACCGAACCCTTAAATAAAGACGGAACCGATTCGGTTCACGGTTCCGAGACATTTCTTGGGTTCGGTTCAGGGTTCGGTATGACATAGCAAGGAACCCGCAGAGAACCGGTTCCACGGGGTTCGGTTCCGGAACGGTTTGCAGCTCTGGTACAAAGGTAATGCCCAAGTCGTTAACTTTGAAGAGGCGTTGTAGGATAATGATTGATTTAGTAATCAAAAAGGTATAGCTTATTGCGGTGAAAAGTCATGATATTGCATTTAGAAATGTTAAGAGGGAGAACGTTAATTAAGCACCAATTGTTAAGAGCGTCAAGATCCGATTGCAGAGATAGCGGGGACAAGGGGTCACTGTAGAGAGGCGGAACCTTGTTATTGTTTGTATGTAAATAGCACAAGTTCCGTTTTTGAGGGATTAACTCCAGTCCTCGCGAGTCTGTCCATCCTGAAAGTCTCGCGAGCTTTGCGGTCATTAAGTCGCAGACACTCCGAAACTACTTTAGGAAGTGCTGTTTCCGTGGATTTTCCTTTCCGGTAGGCATGTTGAGCGCCTGACAGCATTTGGGAACTTATATTTGTTCTCATTTGTAGGCTGACAAGCCTCTCAGAAGTTTTGAGAAGGAAGAATGATAGACTGATCTTGTTCTTAAGTCCTTTGGAGTTGCGTGCAAGGCTTTGGGGATGAAGACTATTTTTGCCTTAAGCCAAGCATGTGGTATTTTCACCACTACTAGTATCTTTTTGAAGGTATATTGCAGCCAGTTAACGGCGGTATCTCCGGCCTTTTGGAGTTGGCCTGGAATGACCTGGGCCGGAATGATCTGGTCCGGACCAGGGGATTTGAACGGATCGAAACTGTTTATAGCCCAGCTAATGCCAAACCTTCACTAGGGAGGTGGGCCGACTCGCTGATTGAGCACCCTGGGAAATGAGTGTCGAGTAATGAGTGCCTCACTGGAGTTAGTCCACGTACCATCACTTCTCCTCCACCGAAGGGGCCGTTTTGGAGAGGATCTTGCGTAGCCTTGCAGCCTCCGACGTTTCCTTGATTTCAGAGAAAATTTTTTGTCAGGAGGCCTTATGTATTGGGCCAGGCTGATCTTTTAGTCTGCCCAGGTCTGACGATTTAGGTCATCCTCTGTGTTCTGTCATATTGGTACTACGGAGGGAAGTAGTCCATCCATTACTGTGCTATATTTCTCCCATTTGGCTTTCCTGGGACTAACATAGTCAGTGGGTTTCGGGCTCTCGAGAGATAATATAGTCTCGATATACCTGTGGTCAGAGAAGGAATGGTCCTCTAGGACTTTCCAGTTCTTGACTATGTCTAACATTGTGAGACACTAAGGTGAGGTCAATTAACTCTTGTCGATTTTTTATTATAAACGTAGGGTCATTTCCCTATTACTAGGTCGAAATAGGTCATCTGGAGGATCGCTTTCCTCCTGAGCCATATGGGACGACATCAGCCCTATATGTGTTCCTTTGAGCTTTAGGCTTGCCGCCGTGTAGTCGCCATTGCCAAAGTTATGGAGCAGAAAGACATTTGAGTGCTTTCTTGCAAGAATGCAAGTTCGGATTTTACCTTCTTTTTGATCTACAATAAGCTTGCAGCCTCGTCGTCGATAGTGTCGTCGCGACACCGGCATCAAAATCTCGCATCAGCGTAGTATCGGAGAAGTAGCCATCCTGTGCTGGCTCCAATTCATCGTCAGGTGCGTCGATCTGCGAGGCATCCTTCTGCTCGCTGCATCTGACTTACATATATTCTTTGATCGTAACCGCATTAATGCCGAAGTTCAGTTCCTCTGTTGTACCATCTTTTGGGGCCAGCGACACTTTATTGAGCACGGGCACCAACTGGTTCATCGGACCTTATGTCGCCTCAACTTTGACTACCCTCCAATCGGAGGTTGGTAGCCCTGGGTTGCATTGCTGCAGCATTTTGAGGATGCGATCTGGTTCCTTCATAAAGACGGGCATTCAGACTCTCGCCCTTAGTCTACTGGGCACGTCGCTCCAGTCGACTGCGATGAGTTTCGCCCTTGGGTAGACCTCCCCGAATTAAGCTACCGCTCCTTTATCAAGCTGGACGGAGCGCTCATCTTCGCAGGCTACTATTTTGATGTAGCCCTGATACCACCCCATGTCTTTGCAGCCTGGGGGGGCCAGGCTGTTTCTCCAGCAGCTCGAAGCATCGGTCGGCCAGTGCCGCTTCTACCCACTTCCACTGGTTTCTGGGAATTTAAGAATCTACGCTGCCTTTGTCCAAGACGACTTTCCCTGGCGATTTGCGCGAATGAAATGTTCGGCAACACTCTGGAGCGCTTTGAAGCCGGTCTAAGAGTCCTGTGAGTGCTTTCTTTTTCGTTGCGGGGCTGCCGTCTTCGCCGGGGAACCTTCTTCGGGTCCTCTTTGCCAAAGTTGAGCAGCACCTCTGTTGCCCACTTGACCTTTTCAGCAACTGGTCGGTCGGGTTGGACATTTGGCTTGCGTATTGCCGGCGGAGAATGTTGCCAGCACTCCGACTTTCGGCATACTCAACCTCCATCGCCTTACCAGCAGGCAGAGCAGCCACAGGATAGCATAACCACTCTGCCAAGGTATAAGCTTTGGGAGACCACCCCAAGCTGATGGGACCCCTTTGTGTTCGCCCTAGAGTCTTCCGCCACTCAGATTTTAACTGCTTTGTAGCCGGTCGGCCAAGCCTTTAGGCCGCTGCCTTTCTCTAAATGGGATTGCACCCTGTTGGCATCCGGGGAGTGCCAGACTCGTGTTCGTTCATGTTTTTTGTTACTGTTAAATTATCAATTTCTGATGCCACGATTTGCAAAGAAGGGGCGGGCCGTCCGGGTAGAGATTCTGGATCCGGCCTCCAAAGTCGGAAGAGTAGGGAGGGGTGTGTAGGGAATCGCGCTGATACGGTACTTACTGACATTAAAAGTACAATTATTATTCACGTGCTTCAATACTCTATCAACAACACATAGCACAACACTACACAACGGCAGGGACAGACAGAACAAACAGACAAGGTCATAGTGTGGCATATCTCCGCAGCTGGTGTTACGCTAGCGATTCGCCAACCCAACCATGATCATCGGTTCCACATCCACGTTTTGATGATCCCTTTTGACACTAAGACTAGCTACACCGTAACATAACCCGAGGCATGGCTCCCAATATAAAAACAAGCACATTACACACATTATAAATTTATTGGACATGAACAAATAACTCCATTGACCCACCTAACATTTGAGACACTAAACTATATAATAATGAAACGTAAATGTAATAACTTAACAGCTAAATTTATGTATGTAGATGATATGTTAAAGTGTAAATGTAAATTCCACTGTAATTTATGGCTCACGCCAGCGCGTACGGCTGAATAGCATAGCCGAAGGAAATTTAAGGTTCAAAGGGGAGGGGAGGTGAGGCAATAAAAGGGTATTCGGCATAGGCCGGATATAGAGCGGGAGAGAGTGCGTTATTTTAAATACATTTTAAGTGGCAGTTACTTGCCCACTTCGTTCCTTTCCAACATAAAAGCGCTTTGACGTCGGCTGTAACGAGATGAAAAACGAATAGAAAGAAGAGAGAGCGCTACCACGCTCTCAATGCAACTACGCTCATCCGCACCGATGCGGTAAGCGGTAAGCGGGTAGGGAATGAAGGAGAGAAATGGGATAGGGAATATGTTAGATTACCGCGATGATGATGGGGCTGCTATACATCTGGGGCGGTGCTGATGTTAGGTAGCTCTGTTGAGGCGCTAGCGCTGATGCTGCGCTGCGCGGACGATGGGACTTCTCTGAAGCAATGGGCGGTGTTGTTGTGGCAGCGCTGGCTTGGGTGCCATCTCTGATGCTGGACGGCGCGGAAGCCGGGGCTGCGCTATAGTTGGGCTGCTGTCGGACAGCGCTATTGTTGCGGTTCACTTCGATTTGGCGGTTACATTGGTGTTCACCCCGAGCGCGCACTTCTCAGTTCTGACTCCGTCAATCAACTGACTTCTCTACCTTGGTTTCCCAACCATATCCCAAAAGGGATCACCTTCCGAACCCCGAACCATTCGGTGAATTTGACTTCTCTCACCGAGGCTCTTTCACTCAAACGGACCAGGGTAGACAGCTGTAGAACAGTTTTCCCCCATATACTTTTATTCCTTTTTGGGCCGACAAGCCACACTAAAACGGGGCTGCCAAATCCCTGAGCTCTCCGTTAACGACTGGGCTAGTTTTTATACCGGTCGTACGCTATCCGCAACCTGCGACCCGTCCGGTGGCCTCAGCTACCCTCTGAGCCATCTCACCAGCTTATCAGACCAGAAACATTTTCAAAATAAAATATACAAAAATTAAATCATTAATCTTTTAAACCCCAACATAGATTACATATGACAACAAAAGTATTACAATGGAACATGATAGGTTATGTAAACAACTACAACCAACTACTTATCACACATATACAATATACAAACCATCTACCCATGCCAATTAGCACTACTAACCACACATCAATACAACAGATGACGACTTTGAAGTAATAGCAGCCGAAATCAAATCTAAACAAAATTTTACAATCTACTCAATATATATACCTCCGATCAAAACCTTCTCACAAAACAACCTCAACAACATTATAAACAACAAAACAATATTAGTAACAGGAGGTGTCAACGGGTGGCATCCCAATTGGGGACCCCCTTTCCAAACGTAAGAAGAAAAATCATCGCTAAATTTATAGAACAATCACAGCACACGCTTCTAATGACAAATCGACCTAACCTTTTTCTCCCCCTCTCTGATTCTCCTTTTCCCTACTGATCACCAAAACAACTACTCACTTCAACAAACTAAACCTCACTTCAAAATAAAAGAAGCAAACTGGGAAAAATTCCAAAACCTTAACCACTTAATTAATATCGCCAAGCAATACCAAGCACAAACTTCAACAAGGAAGCTGCTGCAATCAACAAAATATTAATACAAAGTGCCCACCATAGCTTCCCAAAAACAACACCAAACACACATACACACAAAGTGGAACAAAACACTGCAAATCTTTTATCAAAATAAAAGAAAGGCGTGGAAAACTCTAAACAGAGACATAACACGACCAAACATCATCAAATATAGAAAAGTTAATGCCATTTTAAAAAAAGAAATAAAAATAAGGAAAAGAGAAGAAGAATCTTTACATCCACTGATCTACAAACAAACTGCCAACACAACTGCAACTGTGTAGTTACCTGCAGCAATAACACCAAAATAACTAATACAACGTCACTTAAAATACTCGGACTCTGGATTAACAACAAATACAATTGGAACTCACACATCCCAGCATCTCCAACACACTAAACATAATAAAATATCTAGCCAGCCCACGGTTCAACTGCAACACACACACAAACTCCTTTATATAACAAGACCAATACTAATATCAAAAAGGGGGAATACTTTATACATTGCTTTACGCGTTTGTCCAAATGAGCGTCTAGATCTCAGAGACTGTAAGAGCTAGAGTTACCAATCTTTCTATCCAAGCTCCTGTGATATCACTTCAATACAAGTGTATTTCAAAATTTTGACACGTCCCCTTCCGCCACCACAAAAGACGAAAATCTGTGGAATCCACAATTTTTAAGATAAAAGAAAACCAAAAACGCATAATCATGGAAAATAGCCGTATTTACCAGATTGCCGAATTTGGATCAGTTCGGATCATCATTATAGCCAGACGGAAAAAATTAAATTTCGTCCCTTTTGCGAACATATAATAAATTACATTAATCATAAGACCACATACATTCTGACTGAGTTCCGGGTATAAAGTAGAGCCGCTGCCTTTGCCTCCTTTGTCTCGTTTGGATTAAGAATATGAGGCAGAGTATTTTCTACTATTCAGAGACACTTTATTTTTCGAGGATCTGCTGGTGTTCTTAACGACTCTGAACCAAGACTAACTATTTCTAGTATATCAAGGCATGACAACAATAACAGTACTCAACAAAATTCAAATATTTTTTAAACAAATTTTTAAAAAAAAGTTTTAAATTTTCAAATCTGTCGGAAAAAGTTATTTTGGGTCACAGCGGAAATTTGATGTGCAATAACTGCACCATCAAGTGGCCCAAGCGACACCAGCAAATGGCTGTTACGCGCGAATCCCAGGCAAGAACGCAGCCCTCCTCCCGCCCAACCGACCGAGGGGCGCTGCCGAATAACGTGCGACTCGTTAACCGAACCGATCGCGGACATACAGGAAAGATAATTGTTGTTCGGGGTTAATTAAAAGATATCTATTAGGGTAAGACGGCAATCTCACATCTGCATCCCACCATACACAAGAGCCGTATTCTAAAACCGGACGAACTAGAGAGATTTAGAGAGTCTTTATTATATAGGGGTCGTCAAATTCCTTTGACACCCATGGCCTTATATACCATGGTAGAAATATGTTCTGAAATCTTTAACTTGGGATCTATTAGAACACCAAGATCATCAACCCGGGTAATTATCTCCAGAGAACCACCACAAAGGGTGTAAGGAACCAGAAAGGCGCTGGAGCGATGAAAAGTCATTACTTTACATTTCGAAGCATTAAGGTTTAATAAATTTGCACAACACCATGACTGAAATCTATCGAGATCGGACTGCAACCCGGATTGAAAGGAAATGTCCTTATACTGGACACTGAGCTTAACATCATCCGCATACATAAGTACTCGAGAGTATGTTAATACAGAAGGCAGGTCATTTATAAAGAGTGTAAAGAATAAGGGGCCTAGATAGCTGCCCTGTGGTACACCCGAAGTCACCATAATTGGTGAGGACAGGCAGTTTTTGAAAAGGACTCTTTCAGACCTAGAACAAAGGTAGCTAGAGCAACATCCGTCTGTAAATTCCAATAAATTAGTAATGGTTGATCTCCGCCTTATAAATCCATGTTGAGCTGGAGTTATAAGTGATCTGTATAGATGTTGCAGGTGCGGAGTTAACATTTTCTCAAACACTTTAGGAATAGCGGATAACTTAGATATA